>CAUYQV010173442.1:0-11025 GCA_963574575.1 Galagoides demidoff | reverse complement strand
GGCGCCCACCACAACGCCCGGCCATTTTTTGGTTGCAGCCATCATTGTTGTTTGGCGGGCCCGGGCTGGGGATTCGAACCCGCCACCTTAGGTGTACGTGGCTGGCGCCTTAGCTGATTGAGCCACAGGCGCCGAGCCGATGCAGTGTAAACTTAAGGATGGCCCCTTGCTACAGAATAAATAGTGTCCCCTCCAAATTCACATGTTAAGGCCCTCACCCCTAATGTAACTGAAGATAGAGCTTGTGAGGTAATAAAGGTTAAAACTAGTTATAAGGGTGAGACCCTATCTGATATGACTGGTGTCTCAAGAAGAGGAAGAGACAGCAGAGCTCTCCCTCCACCAACCTCCAAGCCTATGCACCATGTGCAGTGAGAAGGTGTTCCTGCAGGCAGAGAGAAAGGCCTCACCAACTGGCCTTGCAAGCACCTTGATCTTTGATCTCCAGTCTCCAGAACTGAGAGAAATAAATTTCTGTTGTTAAATATCCAATCCATGGTATTTTGTTATGGCAGTCTGTGAGATTAATAGTTTGTTAAATGGTCCCCTTCTAAATGTTATCAGAGGACTAGCATTAAGAGCACTGTGTTTGGAGTTAGATGGACCCATATTGAAATTCTGCCACTTACTACGTGGATGATCCTAGCCTTTTTAAACTGTAGGTAAGTAACCCTTTAGAGGTTAAATATGATAGTTTGCCCAAGATCTACTAAATGGAACAATCAAGATTTGAACTTTGGTCTATCTGACTTTAAAACCTATGAACCTAAAAAAAAAAAGATAAACTAAAAAAACTAGAATTCCCATTAAAAAAAAATAAAGAAGGGAGGATGCCACGAGGAGGGAAGGTATTTGGGGGGACCTCACCTAATATGCATAATGCAATGATGCATTTCAAAACTATTAAGAATAGAGTCTAAATATCTTACCACAATAATAAAGTGAAGAGATGGTTATGTTAATCAGTTAGATGTAAACATTCCACATTGTATATCAAATCAGCACCTTGTACTCCATAAATGCATTAATGTACACAGTTAAAATTTAATAAAGAAGAAAAAAGTAAAGAAAGTAGAAAAATTCTTTTTATTTATTTATTTAGAGACAGAGCTCAAGCTGTCACCCTGGTTAGAGTGCTGTGGCATCACAGCTCACAGCAACCTCCAAACCCTGGGCTTAAGTGATTCTCTTGTCTTAGCCCCCCAAGTAGCTGGGACTATAGGTGCCCACCACAATCCCCAGCTATTTTTTGGCTGTAGTTGTCATTATTTTGCAGGCCCAGGCTGGATTTGAACCTGCCAGCTCAGGTGTATGTGGCTGGTGCCTTGGCAGCTTGAGTTATAGGCATAGCCTAGAAAAATTCTTAATTTGAACATAAATTCTTCCTGCCTAAAAAATAGTTTTTCTTTATAGGGACCTTCAGGATCATACCTTCTGTATATGGGTTGTCTTATTCAAGTAACACTGATTTTAGCTTTTGTAAATTTATGAAATTTTTATTTTATTATTCCTTAGGGCAGGCATGGTGGCTCAGGCCCATAATCCTCTACTGAGTATGACCAAAGTGAGATTCTATCTCAAAAAAAAATTTTTAAATTGTTTTTTAAAAAGTAATATGTATACATGGCAAAAAATTCAAACAGTACAAAAGATAAATAATGAAAAGTTTTCCTTCCTCTTCTGAACCCTGGAGGTAAAACACTATTACCAATTCATTGTGTCTCCTTCCAGAAATATTCTACTCATATGCACGCACACAAACACACGTATCTTGTTTTACAAAGTGGGGACATCTTCTTCATACATTTCCACACCTTACTTTATTTTCTTAGTAGTGTATTTACAAGATGATAGGTGGGGGCGGGGGGAAAGGAAAATCCCCAGTATACTTATCAGCACAAATAAAAGAGTGGCTGCTTCTCTATTTAACAAATACTTTTTTCTTTTTTTGAGACAAGAGTCCCACTTTATGGCCCTTGGTAGAGTGCCGTTGCATCATAGCTCACAGCAACCTCAAATTCTTGGGTGTAAGTTATTCTCTTGTCTCAGCCTCCTGAGACAGGTGGCTGGATCTATAGGTGCCACAATGGCAGGTTATTTTTAGAGACAGGGTCTTGCTCTGGCTGTGGCTGGTCTCGAACCTGTGAGCTCAGGCAATCCACCAGCTTCCGCCTCCCAGAATGCTAGGATTATAGGCATGAGCCACCTTGCCTGGTTTAACAACAGTCTTAAAGCAAGCACTGGGTACAACGTAGTTTGATGCTTGCTTTTTTTTTTTTTTTTTTGAGTCAGAGTCTCACCTGGTCTCCTTTGGTAGAGTGTCGTGGCGCCTTAGCTCACAGTAGCCTCAAACTCTTTGGCTCAAGTGATTCTCTTGCCTCAGCCTCCCAAGTAGTTAGCACTACAGACGCCTGCCACAACACCCAGCTATTTTTAGAGATGGGGGTCTCATTCTTGCTCTGGCTGGTCTTGAACTCCTGAGCTCAGGCCATCAACATGCCTTCACCTCCCAGAGTGCTAGGATCACAGGCATGAGCCACTGCAGCTGGCCTGATAATTTGCTTTTTTAATAGGTGAAAAATGTGTCTTAATAATGTCTGAGTTTATATGTTAATTATGAATAGAGTTAAACATTTTTCACATATTTACTAGTTACTTGTGGATTTTTCTTCTCATGTCCTATGTGTCCCAGATTTCTAGTTCTTATTGTAGGAGACAATTCTGTATGGGTTTCATTTGTGCACATCTTTTAAATGAGGTACTAAATGCCTTTTTGTTCCAGACTCTTTCCAAGGATGTTTGCAGAGTGAACATCCTTGAAAACAGGATGGAATATAGACAGTGTCTTCCTATGACAGCTTTGTTTACCTCCAGGATAAGGAATATAAAATGTCTCCCTTTGTGGCAAACATCAACATGGCTTGCTAACTGCCTATTATAAAAGATTTGGATTTGCTAAGATTAAGTTCTTCAGGCATGAAGTCAATCTACTGTGTGGGCAGTGTCTACTTGGGCTACTGTGTCTCTCCCATGGACTTAGGAGGCAAGGGGGAACAGACACAAATATGTTGTTCATGCTATTTTATATTAATGAATAATAAAGTTCTTTGTCTCTGATCCAATAGTACTGTATTTTCTGGAAGCATCCATAAAACTATTTAGGTTACTTTGCAAACAGATAAAATCTCAAGACACTTTACAGTTATTAACATGTTGATTTTCAAAATTTCATCATATAGGGCGTCCATAAAGTTGGTGTGCAATTTTAAACTTTATGGATACCCTGTATATTAAATAGGAATAAGAATCTCAAACTCTTCAAAGTTCCTAATACCTACTGATTTTAAGATCTCATTATAAATCAACAACATTGATGTACTACTTGCCAATATTTCTCCCTCATTTTGTTAAATTTTTCTTTTGACTTTGATTATAATTTTGGAGGATGATAAGAGGGAGGCAGGAGCATTTTAACTTTTAGGTAGTAATTTTACCAATTTTTTTTGAAAGGTTGGGTTTTACATAGAAAGATACATAACCCATTCTAAAACAATGTATTGTTTCCAAGTTTTCTTCTATACTTAGTTTCATTTTTCTCACCAACATTTGTTTTGTTTTGTTTTTTAGACAAAGTCTCACTTTGTCCCCCTTGGTAGAGTGCTGGGGCATCATCACCCACAGCAACCTCTTGGGCTGAAGTGATTCTCTTGCTTTAGCTTCCTGAGTAGCTGGGACTAAATGCACTCTGCCATAATGCGCAGCTATTCTTACCAGTATTTGATTTTTTGATCTACCTGGAATTTATTTTAGAGTAATAAATAAGGTAGAGATTTATGTTATTTTCTCTCTTAGATGGCCAGTGAATTATTCCAATGCCATTTATCAACAATTCTTCTTCTTCCTTTTTTTTCCTTTTTTGAGACAGAGATTCACTTTATCGCCCTCGGTAGAGTGCCATGGCAGTCACAGCTCACAGAAACCTAGAACTTTTAGGCTTAAGTGATTCTCTTGCCTCAGCATTCCACGTAGTTGGGAATATAGGCGCCCACCACAATGCCCGGCTATTTTTTTTAGAGACCAAGGTCTCACTCTGGCTCTGGCTCAGGCTGGTCTTGAACTCATAAGCTCAGGCAATCTACCTGCCTCAGTCTCCTAAAGTGCTAGGATTATGGGTGTGAGTCACTGTGCCTGGCCTCAATTCTTTTACCCAACTATTTTGAAATATTACTTTATATCAGGTGTCCTCAAACTTTTTAAACAGGGGGCCAGTTCACTGTCCGTCAGACTGTTGGAGGGCCAGACTACGGGCCCTAGGACGAGTTGGCTGCTAAGCAGGACAGGCAGTGGCGGCAAAAACACCAGGCGGGCTGGATAAATGTCCTAGGTGGGCTGCACGTGACACGCGGGCCATAGTTTGAGGATGCCTGCACTATATAATAAATTTCCACGTGTATTAGAGTCTATTTCTGGACTCTGTAAAACAAACTGTTTTAGTTACCATGGTTTGATAATATATTTTAGTATGCTGGCATTCTTTCATGTGAATGAACGTTTATGGCTTATCCCATTTCCTCCCCAAAATCCAATGGTATTTTTACTGAAAGCCATTAGTGCTCACTAATATCAGGCTGTTTTCTGACCCTTGCACATTAAAAAGGCATTTCTTTGCCTCTTGGCACTCAGGTGGAGGTATGTGATTAGTCTGGCCAATAGCCAGGTATCATGTGACGTGTCCAGGCCAAAACATTTAATTGTGGGAATCTAACTCCCTCCTTTCTTTTCCTGTCATGGCCTCTGAGGGTGGTGTTTTTCGCAGATGACAAAAGTCCATGGCAGAGTCTGGATCCCTGAGCAACAGTGGAGAGAGAGCCTTCTATCAGCCCACAAGGGAAATAAGACACGTCTGAGAAAAAAAAAAAACCTTTTTGTGTTAGCCAGGGGGATTTCAGAGTTGATTTGTAACTGCAACAAACATGGGATATTCTGACTAATGTAATGAATAATATATAGACTAATTTGAAGTCAGAACTGCTGCATTTATAATTCTAAGACTCGGCTCGGTGTGCACTGCACAGTGGTTACTGACAACACATTTTTTGTTGCAGTTGCCATTGTTATTTATCTGGACCACACCGGTTCAAACCCAGCATGGGCCAGTTAAAAAACAATGATCACTGCAACAAAAAATTAGCCAAACATTGTGGCAGGCACCTGTAGTCCCAGCTACTTGGGAGGCTGATGCAAGAGAATCACTTAAGTCCAAGAGTTTGAGGTTGCTGTGAGCTGTGACACCACAGCACTCTACTGAGGGAGGTATAGTGAGATTCTATCTCAAAAAAAAAAAAAAGAAAAAGAAAAAGAAAAAAAATTCTAAGACTTCCTATTCAATAGTAGATTATATCTCTATGATTAGGCAAATTTTCTTTTACATCCGTCAAGGCTATAAAATGTAATTCATTTTTTAAATTGCTATTATTTCTCTTACAATTATGACTGAGATCTTCCATTATATTTTATTATTTTTTCTCAAATAGAAATACTTTCAAAAATGTTATATAAAAGCACATTCCCATTCCAAAAACATTTTTTAAACAATACATCAAGGTATAAAGTAAGAAAGTAAAAATCACTTGATATCTCCCCACTGTATATTAACCATCATTATCATTATTATTTTCGTTTTTGAAAAAAAGTCTTGCTTTGTTGCCTGGGCTAGAGTGCCATGGCCTCTGCCTTCCTCACAGAAACCTTAAACTCTTGGGGCTCAAGCAATCCTCCTTCCTCCGACTCCTGAATTGCTGGGACTACAGGCACTGGCCACCGCACTCAGCTAATTTTTCTGTTTTTAGTAGAAATGGGTCTCTCACTCTTGCTTAGGCTGGTCTCAAACTCCTGACCTCAAGCTATCCTCCCACCTTGGCTTCCCAGAGTGCTAGGAGTATAGGCATGAGCCAACACACCCAGCCCATTAATCATCAATAGCTGGTGATCATCATTTCATGCATCTCATACATAATATACATATAAACGCATGCCAATAAATTTCCTGACCTGTAATTTGTACATGGGACAGCTACTGCTTATAATATGTTAGGAATGTTAAAAGATACTTTACTGAATTTTTATGTTTTCTAATGGCTTTTCAACTGGATTCTCTAGGCATATAATTGCATCATATGTAAACAAATACAACTACTATTTCTTTCAAATTTTTATACTCTTTATAAAAAATCTTATTAATTTGCACTGGTTAAGATTTCCAGAATGCTATTAAATAGTGGTGATAGTGGATTCTTGTCTTATATCTAACTTTACTGGAAATACAACACCCATAGTTGCTAGAGCAATTCTGTCTTAGGCAGTAGTTTGTTTGCAGGACAATAATATGTGGAGAAGGCTCAGTGCCTATAGCTAAAGCGGATGAAGCATCAGCCACATATACTAGAGCTAGGGGTTCAAATCCAGCCTGGGCCTGCCAAACAACAATGACAACTACAACCAAAAAATAGCCAGGTATTGTGGTGGGCACCTGCAGTCCCAGCTACTTGGGAGGCTGAAGCAAGAGAATCACTTAAGCCCAGGAGTTGGAGGTTGCTGTGAGCTGTGATGCCATGGCACTCTACCCAGGGCGACAGCTTGAGGCTCTGTCTCAAAAAAAAAAAAAAAGCATGTGGTATTTTAAGTATAAAATATTTTATACTTAAATAATAGTGATTTGCATAATCTTGGTTAATTTAGAAATTACTTTATTTAGGTATATAGACATGTCCAACTTACTAGTTCATCTTTATCATATGCATAACAAAAGGGTATACCAACCTCTCCTGCTGACAACTTCTCTCTCACATTTTTCCAGTAAATGTCTTTATTATCAGTGTTAGTGAAAAAAAGTAGCCACTCTGCAAAGTCTTCTTTTCTCATAAAATTCAAGCCTTTAGAAAACTGAAGGAATTCCATTTCTTGAATTTCTGTTTGTAAATTTTCCATAAATCTAAATGGTAAAATACAGAATTGGTCTAAGTAACTAGTGACATCTTCATATTGTAAAGGGGACTGCAAAGTGTCTTCATCAACAGCTACTAAGTGGCTGGCCTCCTGATGTGCTGAGCAGGGCAAAGCATTAGTGCTGTGCAGAGAGCTGTGAGGACAGGGAGGATGCAGGGAAGCATTCTTTTTCCTGTCACAATGGAAAGTGATGTCCTTTTTCTGCCTGTACTAAAGGTACCTACCTGCAGCCTGAATTCCACCGATTCCTTCCTTCCTCCTCCACAGCACTCTTGTCTCTCAGTTATTCCCATTCACTCCTATGTTTTCAGCTTCTTTATGTCACCAGTTAAACTAAATGTGGGGAAAAACTCCCTCATTGCCCCCTGCTCTGCCCTCTCGGCTTCAGTCTGCAGTCACACTTCTTGAGAGCTCCCTACTTTTCTTTCTCTACTTACCCTTCACTCCTCAACCCGCTACCACGTGGCTTTTGCTCCCAGTGATAAAGGTTAAGCTACAGGCACCATTTTCCTTCCTAAACTTGTTCATGCTTGTTCTTTAAGTTCAGTGAACAGGTACATGTATCACGCCATTCATCAATTCCAGTCTGAAATGGGGCATTATCTTTTTCTCTTCCACTCTCTTCATCTAATCAGTCACCAGATACTATTAACTCCCTTCTTAGAAATAATCCCTTGGATTCTTCCATTTCTCTCCCCATTGCCACCACCTCAGTCTGTCTAATCACCATAATCTCTCTCTCCTCTAGTGAGGAGCAGCCTATAACAGGTCTCCTTAATTTCTTTAGTCAGTCTGCCAAATCTGACCACCACTGCACTGTCCTGCTCAGAAATGGTTAATGGCTCTCTGCTGTTCTCATCATAAAAAGAGAGGCATAAAAGACTTTGTAATTTTGCCTGTTGACTTTTCTATCCTCCTCTTTCGCTAGTCCTTCCTTTAAATTTATGGTTTAGTCACAATGAACTTCTAGTTTCTGAATCTGTCACGTTCTCTTGACTTTGCATATGCTATTTTGTCTATTTAGTTAGTAATCACTGGGTTCAGACAGCACTGGCTTGATGAATCTTACCAATTTTGCAAATATGGATTCTTTTTAGAACAGAAAAATTAATAACTACTACTTTTTTGTCCATATCACATCAATTGCGATGAACACATCATTGTTCTGAGCAATGACAGTAAACATAAAATATTTCTGAGATCACTGATTCTATATAAGAAGACATTTATTTCTCATTATAAGGACAGAAGAAAACTCTCCCATCGGTTCTCAATAAAGAGAACAGAGTAGAATGTAGAGAATTACATCCTCAACAATTAAAGTAAGATCAATGACAAATTCTGCAGACTGTTCTATTTTATTTTATTTTATTTTATTTTGAGACAGAGTCTCACTATGTTGCCCTTGGTAGAGTGCTGTGGTGTCACAGCTCACAGCAACTCAAACTCTTGGGCTTAAGTGATTCTCTTGCCTCAGCCTCCCAAGTAGCCGGGACTACAGGTGCCCGCCACAATGCCTGGCTATTTTTTTGTTGTAATTGTCATTGTTGTTTGGCAGGCCTCGGCTGGGTTAGAACTTGCCAGCTCTAGTGTATGTGGCTGGTGCCCTAGCCACTGAGCTACAGGTGCCAAGCACATAAGACTGTTCTTATAGTACATATCTAGTATAAAAGTATTTTAAACAAAACTATTGTTTTAGTGAAATGGAAAATATATATATATATTTTTTGGAGACAGAGTCTTACTTTGTTGCCCTCAGTAGAGTGCTATGGCATCATAGCTCACAGCAACCTCAAACTCTTAGGCACCAGCGATTCTCTTGTGTCAGTCTCCCAAGTAGCTGGGACTACAGGCACCTGCCACAATGGCCAGCTATTTTTAGAGAATCTTGCTCTTGCTTAGGCTGGTCTCGAACCCATAAGCTCAGGCAATCCATTCACCTTGGCCTCCCAAAGTGCTAGGATTACAGGCAATGAGCCTGTAATGAGCCACAGGCCCCAGATTTTTTAATAAATGCTTTTTCTTGGTATAAAAATCTACACTTACTAAAGAACATTTATTCTGGCAATTTTAATATCTTTTGCATGAATAATTTAAATTTCTACAATTAAATAACAGTTAATAATAACGCATTAATAATGCATGAAATACAATCTGGAACTACTACTGAGTAATTAAATTTTATATGTATAAAATTTATACATATAAATATGTATAATTTAATTTATTAAATTAAATATGTATAACATCTTTTGTTATACATATTCGTTATTGCTTTATGATAACTTTGGGTTTCTTGATAAGCATTATTACAGACAAATTTCTACATTTGTAAGGACTGGAATACTTCATAAAATGCATATGAGTTCTCAATATTTTGTTATAAGTGATTATGAAATAGTACTGAATTTTCAAATTAGGAAAATAGACAAAACTGAAATGGACTTTGCCATCTATGATAAAACATGAGAGTGATATTCAGTTTTCTGCTCTATGTTGGATTCTCTGATTTAAGAAAGTGTTTTCTCTGAATTATAAAGCAGTCAGCTCTTAGGGAAAAGGGTACTGAGAATGCTATATTTTTATTTTAACTCTAAATGCTTTTCTTTAGATGTTGAATTGGGAGCCTCTGGGGAGAAAGAATGAATATACATCACACTGAAGAAGATATTCTGAGGGAGAGAATATAAATGGGGAAATGTAAAGAGAGAAATAATCCAGGGAGAGCCAGAGAAAGAGAACTATTCAGAGAGAGATCTGGAGGCTGGGAAGTGCTGCTGGAGCCTCCGAAGACACCTTCCATGGATGTGAATGCAGTGCATGTTCTGAGGGCTGCCATGTGTTATGCTCTGTGTACTTTGACATACAGTATTATTTCTTTTCACTCTCAAAGCAACCCCGGTAGGATATTAATTATAAATAAAATAGACTATAAATAAAATAAAAAAGTAATTTGTATGAATTAGATTAGTTCTTTTCCTTTATTGTATCATTATAAAATTGTGATTATTATAATTTGTATTTTTATAGTTTACTTTCATATTTATTTACTTGGTATTCACAACTCCATAAAGTGGGCAGGACAAATATCACTTCCCAAATTTTAAAAAAGATGAAGAGGAGATAAATAATTTGCCCAAGGCTGTACAGGTATTACATAGTAGAGCTAGGATTTAACCCTAGGTATGCCACGTCCAGTGCTCTTTTCAACTGTAATTGCTACCACTTCTAAAACTTAGGTACTTAATTATTAGTACTTCTAATTGCTTATTTGAAGAGTAAAGTAGGTTAGTTTTTTTTTTTTTTTTAAATAGGAAGTTGTGGCTTGGCACCTGTGGCTCAAGCAGCTAAAGCGCCAACCACATACACCTGAACTGGCGGGTGGGAATCTAGCCCGGGCCTGCCAAACAACAATGATGGCTGCAACCAAAAAACAGCCTGGTATTGTGGCAGGCGCCTCTGATCCCAACTACTTGGGAGGCGAAGGCAGGTGAATCACTTGAGCCCAGGAGTTGAAGGTTGCTGTGAGCTGTGATGCCATGGTACTCTACCCAGGGTGACAGCTTGACGCTGTGTCTCAAAAAAAAAAAAAAAAAAAAGTGAATATTAAGCCTCCATGCTTAAAATTTTTGTTTTAGTTGTGTAGCTGATAAATGCTATAGGAACAGCCTGTGAAATCTGTCATTGGAATTATTGTAATTGTTGAGGATATAAGTCTCTGTTATGCTGTGTTCTTTTTGTAAGGATCCAATTTCTGGCCTTATAATGAGGAATAAATGTTCCCCTCTTTATAGAGAATCAGTGATTTTTAAAAAAAAATTATTTTAACATTTTATTTATTTATTTATTTATTTATTTGAGACAGAGTCTCAAGCTATCCCCCTGGGTAGAGTGCCATGGCATCACAGCTCATAGCAACCTCCAACTCCTGGGCTCAAGCGAGTCTCCTGCCTCCGCCTCCCAAGTAGCTGGGACCATAGGCGCCCACCACAACGCCCGGCCATTTTTTTTTTTTTTTTG
>CAUYQV010173433.1:0-32661 GCA_963574575.1 Galagoides demidoff | reverse complement strand
CTGGGACCACAGGCGCCCGCCACAACACCCGGCCATTTTTTGGTTGCAGCCATCATTGTTGTTTGGCAGGCCCGGGCTGGGGATTTGAACCCGCCACCTTAGGTGTATGTGGCTGGCGCCTTAGCCGATTGAGCCACAGGCGCCGAGCCAATGCTCAGCTATTTTTTTGTTGCAGTTTGGTTGGGGGCCAGGTTCAAACCATGGGACTGGCGCCCTACTCACTGAGCCACAGGTGCCACCCAGGATTTCTGTATTAATTGTTTTTCCTATCTTCCTTTCCCTTTTTTTCTTGAGACAGAGTGTCACTATGTGGCCCTGGGTAGACTGCCATGGAGTTACAGATCACAGCAACTTCAAACTCTTGGGCTTAAGTGATTCTCGTCTCAGCCTCCCAAGTAGCTGGGACTACAGGTGTCTGCCACAACAACCAGCTATTTTTTGGTTGCAGCTGTCATTGTTGTTTGGTAGGCCTGGGCTGGATTTGAACCTGCCAGCTCTGGTGTATGTGGCTGGTGCCCCAGCCACTGAGCTACAGATGCCAAGTCCTATCTTCCTTTTCTTTTCTTTTTTTTTTTTGAGATAGAGTCTCATGTTGTTGCCCTCGGTAGAGTACTGTGGCGTCACAGCTCACAGCAACCTCCAACTCCTGGGCTTAAGCGATTCTCTTGCCTCAGCCTCCCAAGTAGCTGGGAAAACAGGCACCTGCCACATCGCCTGCCCATTTTTTGGTTGCTTAGCAGGACTGGGTCAGGTTTTTTTTTTTTTCCCCCCTGAAAAAAACCTGCCACCCTAGGTGCATGTGACTGGCGCCCTATCCACTGAGCTAAGAGTGCCCCATCTTCCTTTTCTGACAACCAAATTCAACCACTTAGTATGTCTTTCATAGTCCTGTGGATGACCATTACAAAATGTAGATGATTTTTATAATCTGCTCTGTGATTTGTAATCTTTTTTTTTCTTTTTACAACAGAGTCTCACTTTGTTACTCTTGGTAGAGTGCCATGGTGTCACGGCTCATAGCAACCTCAAACTCTTAGACTCAAGTGATCGTCTTGCCTCAGTCTCCTGAGTAGCTGGGACCACAGGCACCGGCCACAACACCCAGCTGTTTTTAGAGATGAGGTTTCACTCTTGCCCAGGCTAGTCACGAACTTCTGAGCTCAGCAATCCACCTGCCTTGGCCTCCCAGAGTGCTAAGATTAGAGGTGATTTGTAACCTTAAGTGTGTACACGTATCACCAATTATTCAATCAAGACATACTCAATAAGAAATAATACCAATCCACGGAATCCAACATATGTACTCTGACACACAAAAAATACAAATTGCCACTAATAGAATTAGTTTATTTTATGTTAAAGTTTTCAAAAAACACACTTGTAAAATTACCCACATATTGTTAGGGCTTAAAAATAGCCTTCACGAAGAGATTAAAATGTTGCAAAATTGTTTTCTCTTAACTATTAAAGTTTACAGATTTAAAAGATATTAGAAGACAAAATGTTAAGTCATGGTCAATGTTTAAAAAAAGAGTTAATATACATATATCCATAGAATACTACTAAAAGATGAAATTTTAAAAACATTTAGGAGAAATAGCTATACTTTCAGTAAGTTTTAGTCTTAAATGACATTTAGTAAGCAATATAAACTACATACCACAATAACAATGATTTTCTTAGTTTATCAAATTCCTTCATAAATGAATCAACCTAGACAGTAGAAAACATAGCAAATTGTTTTTAAATATATATAAACTCCTTAATTTTCCAGATAAATCAAACGAAAATTTAGTCCATTCCAATTAAGAATACAAATTACTCATAGTTAATATAAAATAGTATTATGTATTTTTTAACACAAAAGTTCAAGCATTTTTGGAAAGCATAGACTGTTATTTAAAAAAAAGAGAGCAAGAAAACATTTAGCTAAGAATAATATCTAATGTTATTCTGTAATGTTTTACAGAAATTTAGGATATTTACACTTTTTAATACTGTAAAAATCTTTGGTGGTGACATATGGACTACGATCCCTGAAAACACTTTAATAATTTTGTTCTCCTAATTAGTGTAGTCAAGTATTTACAATTAGTAATGCAGGCAGTATAATTCTTTTAGCCAAATTCTTATATATATGTGAAATAGAAGTGATCTTATATAGAACCTAGATGGCTTTACATAATTAATTACTTAGCAATAAGGCTGACTTCTGGGCTCTTTTTATACCAGAAAAAAATATGGTAAATTAAAGAACAGACAAATTCTTACTCCTAAACAAACCCTGGAAATAGTTAGATATTAATGAACAAATTGAGTGAATATATAGTAAAATAAAACACCAGCTACAATTTCTGGGTAAACTTAAACAGCTACCAAAATAGTGCCCTAAAGAGGTTTGTGTATCTAAAGCCAGGCCCCATGTGTTGGCAGTGGAAAATCAAGGCACTGTGGACTATGGCTAATCTACCTGTTTTAAAATCAATAGGCTTAAAAGGAGACCAAAAAAAAAGTCCTGTTCTATCTTAAAACAAAAGTTCATAAGCTTATTAGAACAAATTCAAAGAAAGGGCATGCTAAAACACATGTCAGGGAATAGAACCAAAATTTAAGAAATATGAAGGAGAGAAAAGAAATGATAGAAGAACAAAATGATATCAACTGTGTACAAAGATGTAACAGAAGATGTATCAGAGGAAGTGCTGTGAATATGAAAGAGTACAGTTAAAGAGAAGGCTTTGCATTGCTTCTGAGACTGGTGGTGCCCTTTTTTTTTTTTTGAGACAGAATCTCACTATGTGGCCCTGGGGTCACAGCTCACAGCAACCTCCAACTCTTGGGCTTAACTGATTTTCTTGCCTTAGCCTCCCAAACAGCTGGGATTACAGGCACCCGCCAGCCCCGCTGTGTGTGGCCAGCACCCTAACCACTGAGCTACAGGTGCTGGGCCACTGGTGGTGTCTTTGATGAAGCATTTTGATTCTAAAAGTATAAAGGGCTGAATAATTCCTACAGTTCAAAACAGCATATGAGTTTACTAAGGAATAGATTTAATACTGAGATTAGAAAAAAAATAAAATGGTGTAATTCTGCCCCCACAGATAATGTTTTTGATATGTGGTTACATACATGGCCTTTTAAGGCAATTTGAGATGACACTGCCTTTGTGTACAAAAGATAAGCATGGTACAGCATTTGTATCGAGAAGTCTAGTGCTGGGCTTCTAGAGTTTACAGTTAGAATTCATAGGAATTTTGAACAGAAATCAAAGAGGCTAGAAATTAGTCAAGGAAAATACAGATATTTCTACTGAGTTAAACAGTAGAAAAAAAAACTAAATGAATTTTTACTGGGTGTTATGTATCAAGAATGTGAAATAATCTACAAAAGTTTTAAGACCAGTATCAAGAGACAATGTATGTATTATACCAAGGTACTCCTGAGTAAACATTCTGTTCTCTGCCATTATTCAGGAGGTCCTGAATATATATTACTAGCTGGTTTCATTTCTTAAAGAGTAGAAAGGTCAAAGATCTTACAAAACTCTCTCATTATTGTTTCTTTTGGGTAAACATGTAGAACAGTCAAGTAAATTTTCAGAATAAACATAATAAGCACAAATGGGATTATTGATCACTAAATCCATCACCAAAAATATATTGACTTAGGGTTCACAATGCATAGTTATCAGTGAAAGCTAAGAAAGTCTCAGAGTTCAATAGCTCAAAAACCTCTTTGATTAAAAAAATGTATTTTTCTAATAGCTTCTAATATGTAGGAATAAGGATGTCTGTATTTAGCACAGAATCAGAAAATTATCACAGCTGGAAGAGCTTCAAATTATTTTAGTTGAAGCTAGATATAAATCATCAGTACATACTAATGACAAGCTTATGAATGGACTGGTTGTTGAAAATTTTATGAATTAGAAGGGACCTAAGTGTTACTGGTCTCTGACTCTATTTCACAAAGGCTACCTTTTTTTTTTGAGACAGAGTCTTACTTTGTCTCCCCTTGGTGGAGTGCCATGGCGTCATAGCTCACAGCAACCTCAAACTCTTGGGCTCAAGCGATTTCTTTGCCTCAGCCTCCCAAGTATTTGGGTCTATAGGTAGCTGCCACACATCCAGCTATTTTTTAGAGATGGGGTCTCACTCTTGCTTAGGCTGGTCTTGAACTCCTGAGCTTAGGCAATTTACCTGCTTTAGCCTCCCAGAGTACTAAGATTACAGGCATGAGCCACTGCACCCAGCCTCAAAGCTACCATTTTTAAAGGCTGAAAATGTAATCAGTGTTGACAAAAATTAAGCTTAACTACTCTATACAGCTAAATATGAAAAACTGGTTAATTTTTTTTGACATAGAGTCTCACTATGTCACCCATGGTAGAGTGCTGTGGTGTCACAGCTCACAGCAACCTCCCACTCTTGGGCTTAAGTGATTCTCTGGCCTCAGCCTCCCAGGTAGCTGGGACTACAGGCACCCGCCACAATGCCCGGTTATTTTTTAGTTGGCCCAGGCTGGGTTCCAACCTGCCACCCTTGGTGTATGTGGCCAGTGCCCTACCCACTGAGCTACAGGTGCCGCCCTTAAGGAACTTCTTATTTGTTAAGAAGATACTTAAAAATAGTTAAAACTAAACAATTAGCTATATTTTTATATTACTAAAATACATTGAATTTAACAAATGAAACCCACAGAAAAAGAGATGATATAATTCAAGGCATAAATTTGACATGTCAGAAGAGAACAAATAACAATAAAGACAGGATCGATAAAACTCAAAGTAAATATACAGTTGTAAAATAAGTAAACAATTTTCAAGTGTGCAAAACTAGACAGGAATAAAAGTGCTATGTGGATACCTGGTTTTCAAATATCTGTTTCAAAGACTTTCAGATGATGGTAGAAAAACTAGAAAGCATTCTAAAAGTAAAAACTTAAAAAGAGTATCACACTTTATTTTCTTACATTATGTCCTTGTTATATCACTGCCAGATCAGAGGCCTGTTTAATTACTATTCTCACTCGATAGACAATGGAAGTAAACATAATACAACACCACAAAGGCTGATTTATCCTGAATCATAATAAGACTCTTTTCAAGTATACCGTGGGCTTGTGTTTCATCTTGTATCTCAGGCACTTCATGTTACTGATGAATTTGAAAACAGATAATGTGATTTTTCTATACTTTTTGATATATATACACGTGTTAATATGTCTTGCCTAACTACCTTTAGCAGTCAATATTTGGAAGAAATTGTTAAAGAAATAAAAATGATCTAAATTCATGAAAGTAAATCCCATCACCGCCACAATTTTAAGATAAATAAATCCTATCACTGCCACAATTATTTTAATGCATAGATCCCAAATATATCATGTCAGAAAATGAAGTCAATGTATTCACAAAATTTGTCTTGGGATTTTTTGAAGTGTAGATGACTAAAAATACACTTGTGGTCTCTTCTTCACTCTGTATTTTAGTGACCCATACCGTACCTGAAGAGAGAAATGTATTGAGAATTAATTTTTAAAAAAAAATTAAGAATTAATTGTTAATAATTACAGACATTAAAAAAAACCTTTCTGATATAAAAATTCAATTATCCTACTAATTATAATTGTGCACAGTGGGTATGAGACATAAAATGTATGTAGTTGCTACTATACTGGATATATAGTGTAGATTGTTTTTACAACTAATAAAAGCATTAATGTTATCATTTATATTTTGCCTAGTATGTCAGTGAAGATTGACCATAATGATCTGAGGTCATTCACTGTAACTTCCTGCTTTCTAGGCACAAAGACAATGTATTAAGACAGACAAATTTTTATTATATAATCATGTTAGGTTGACTGAAAGCAAAAGTAGTTAATTTTGTTAGTTGCTTTTCTTGCTTATGCAGAGAGCGGGCACTGGGTAGTCACAGTAACTATGTAATTTGCTGTGTGGAAACACCATTTTCTACTTAGAGTGGAAGACTAGGAATTTATCTTTTTCAAAATTTCCTGCAGTCCTAACACATCTGATCTGAATAAAAGAATTTTTAATAAGACTGCTGCTCCACCTTTCCAATCCTTCACTTATGGATCATTAATACCCTGAAAGATCAGCAGCAGGGAAATCCCTTAATACTAATCTTTAGGAAAACAACTCTGCACCTGACTAACCTCCTTGCGAACTTTGCTGGTTTTCACAGATTTCATGCTTTGCGTCCTCCGAAGCCCTCTGTGTGTTAACATCTCATCTTCTGAATATGGCCCATCCGGTTCTTCATCTGTTTTCTCATCTCCGTCTTTCAGTGCAATTCTACTACCTAAACACAGTTGTCAAAAACAGCACAGTTCGGTAAAACGACACCAGTTAGCACTGGCTCTTGACCCCATCTATCTGCAGTCTCTGCGTGGATTGCACTAGCCTGGTTACCAATCTTCCTTTCTCATCTGGAATGTGCTCCCTTCTCTTCATCATTAACTTTTGCCCTTTACACAATTCTGGATGAAATTCATAACTCACTTCTTCCAGGAAATTTTCCCTGTTTTTATTTTTACTATGCATTTTTGAGGATAATTAAACATAATGATTTCTGAGTAGGTAACACATTCACCTTGCTCAAAAATCAGAGAATATAAATAGATATAATAGCAAAAAGTCTCTTCCCATCCTTTCTCCTTCTTATGAATTCTAAACACCCCAAGCATTTGTGTGTTTTTGCCTATCATTTGAACCTCTGCTTTGAAATTAGTTATTAAGATATATGTCGTATCTTTTGTCAGGATTGGTAATGGAGGGTTAACTTAAGGAGAAACCTAAAGGGGATATAACTTAGGGCAAGAGAAGTTGACTGAGGGCAGGTGATGGGGATGTTAGACCAATCCTGTTGCAGCTGCTCAGATAAAATCCAGCCAGACAGGACACAGTAACGGGAGGCCCACAGGCTATGATGACAGATTTGAGCCAAAGAAAATAGCCAGCATCAGGCAGGTCAGGAAGAGACTATGTGGCTAAAGTAACAGGGTGTCATGTGTAGCTATAAAGACTTACTATGGACCAGGCTGGTTACTGCCAGCAAGTCTGAGAACCTCAGAAGTCCCTGAAGCAGAAGTTCTTAAACTATAGCACCTATCAGAGTTACCTGGAGAATATGGGAATGCACAGATCTGTGCACAACTCTTTTCTTATTCACTAGGCTTCAGGTGGGGTTGAGAATATGCATTTCTAAGAAGTTCCCAAGTAATGCTTATGGCTAATGGTTCTGGGACCCACAATCTGGGGATACTGAAGAGAGCAAGACAGGGGCCCAACCCTAAGGGCCCATGAAATTACAAATTCTCCTTTAATAAAAATAAGGAACGTAAATACTTAAATTTTTGGGTGAGCAAAAAGTAGGAGTTCTAGCCTCAGGAGGTGGCAAGGGATAGACTCTTCACACGTGAAGAAAAATACACTGAATAAATATTTGTTATTCTGCTTTTCTAGGACATGAATAATTTGAGACTCACTAAGCAAACCACAAAGAGTTGTTAAAAAGCTTCTTACTCTCATAATAACATAAACACCTTTTTTTTGAGACAGAGTCTCACTCTGTCACTCTGGGTAGAGTGCAGAGGCATCACTATAACCTCAAACTCCTGGGGCTCAAGCCATCCTCCTGGCCTAGCCAATTTTTGTATTTTTAGTAGAGACAGGGTCCCACTCTTGCTCAGTCTGGTCTCCAGCTCCTAAGCTCATGTCATCCTCTGGCCTTGGCCTCCTAGAGCGCTAGGATTACAGGTGTGAGCCCCTGCACAAGCTCATAAACAACTTTAATTATATATTGGGCAAGCACTGCTGGACTTCTAGTCTAGAAGTTAGGAAGAATTTGGAAACAGAATCAGTCATTATTTAGGCCAAGATCCTTTGTTGTCCTGCAGTGGTCCCAGGAAGTGTGCTTTGGGTCAAAGAGACAGCACCTGCAGAGGTGCTGGTACCACAGCTTGCAGGAACTACAAAGGGGCCAGTGTGGCTGGTAAATGCTCCTGAAGCAACATTACACGGAAGAAAAAAATGTTGAAACAAAGAAAGGAAAAACACAAAAATGAAATCATTGTATTTTATGGAAGTGAGCTTTTAGGTGATTTTAAAATTTCTTCATTTTTTAATTTGCCAAATTTTTGTTTTAAAATACTGCATTTCTTGGCTGGGCAAAGTGGCTCACGCCTGTAATCCTCACACTCTGGGAGGCCGAGGCAGGCAGATTTCTTAAACTCATATGAGTTTGAGACCAGCCTGAGCAAGAGTAAGATATAGTCTCTACTAAAAATGTAAACTGAGGGTAGTGGGCCAGCCACATAGGTTTAAATCCAGCCTGGGTCAGCTAAATAACAATGACAACTGCAACAACAACATCAACAAAAATGAAAAACTGAGGCAAGAGGATCGCTTGAGCCCAGGAGTTTGGAGGTTGCTCTCAGCTATGATGCCATAGCACTCTACCTAGGGTGACAGAGTGAAACTCTTTAAAAAAAAAATTGCATTTCTTCTATAATTGAGGGAAATAAAACCAAGATTCAGGTTTGGTTCTAGATTTTGTTTTTTTCTATTGCTATATCCCAACAAAGTAAAATAACAGAATGAGGACAAGAAGTCAGAAAATTGTGATCAAAAAGCTGTCTCAGGCCATAGGTAGCATAAGACTATAGTTTAACCAACATAGTCCTTGCTGTTTTAACTGCCTCTCATTTTACATGATTTGGAACTGGAATTTCATTCAAAAGCTCAATATACCACTCATTCTTTCCTTGTTTCCTGATTTCAGCTAAAAAAATCGTATTAGCTTTCTAATTGCAGTTTTTTTAAGAGTTTCACTTTGTTGCCCTCAGTAGCGTGCAATGAAATCACAGCTCACAGCAACCTCCAGCTCTTGGGCTTAGGCAATTCTCTTGCTTCTGTCTCCCGAGTAGCTGGGACTACAGGCACTCGCCACAATGCCTGGCTATTTTTTTTGTTGTTGCAGTTTGGCTGGGGCGGGTTTGAACCGCCACCCTTGGTATATGGAGTCAGGACCCTACTCACTGAGCCATAGGCGCTTCCCTCTAATTGCAGTTTTAAGAAAGGAGATGGGGGTGGCGCCTGCGGCTCAGTGGGTAGGGCGCCAGCCCCATATACCGAGGGTGGTGGGTTTGAACCTGAACCGGCCAGCTAAAACAGCAGTGGCTACTGCAACAAAAAATAGCCAGGCATTGTGGCAGGCACCTGTAGTCCCAGCTACTCAGGAAGCTTGAGGCAAGAGAATCGCTTAAGCCCAAGAGTTGGAGGTTGTTGTGCGGTGACGCCACAGCACTCTACCCAGGGCGATGAAGTGAGATTCTGTCTCAAAAAAAAAAAAAAAGTAGATTGATTGATTCATTATTCTAGATGTATTTAAAAAGTTCTATTATGTATGAGGCAGGATGCTAAATTATGGGGCTACAAGGATGAAAAAGATACAGTTGTTGTTTTCTAGCCTTAGAAAACTTAAGAGTCCAGTCTGGGAAAGAGACTCTAATGGGCACTGTAATACCATATTCAATGCTATCAGTTAAAGATAAGGATAAGGTTACACGGAAGCAAGAGTAGAAGAATTATCTCTGCCTCGGGGTGGGGTTGAGGGGGTGAGTTACAAGAGAAGACCTTGTAGGAAAGGGTGGCCAAGCTAAATCCTGAAAGGTTCGTGACTCTATTGTAGCTAGCACAACAAAGGGGGACAACTGGCTGGGGAGTTAATGTACCACGCTATCAAGTCAGGCCTTCACCAGAGAGCAATGGGGTGGCAGGTAGGCACTGAAGTATTCTAAGCAGAAGAGTAACACGCTTAGATTTGGCTTCTGTAAAAGATTCTTGCACTTTGGAGGAAGAATGAATCAGAAATGGATGAGATTGCTACTGGGTATATATCCAAAAGAAAGGAAATCAATATATCAAAAATACATCTGTGTGTGGCACCTGTGGCTCAAGGAGTAGGGCACCGGTCCCATATACTGTAGGTGACAGGTTCAAACCTGGCCCCGGCCAAAAACTGCAAAACCCCCCCGCCAAAAAAAAAAACCAAAATCCAAAAAACAAAACATCTGCGCACCCATGTTTATTGCAGTATTATTCACAACAGCCCAAATAAGGAATTAACGTAAGTATCCATTAACAGATCAATCAATAAAGAAAATGTGGTACATTCCAATGGGAACAACACATGGGCATACTGCACACTTCCTGAGTGAGGGACACAACTACAACTTGGACGCAAACAATTTAACCTAATCACATCTACCCTCTTAGTAATCTTAAAAAAAAGGAAATGCGGTATATTTACACCATGGAATACTGCTCAGTCATAAAAGGAATGCAACCTTCATCATTTGCAGCAACATGGCAGAATTGGAAGTCATTAGGTTAAGCGAAATAAGCCAAGCACAGAAAGACAAATATGCTATGTTCTCACTCATGTGGGAGCTCACGAAATGGATTTCACGAAAAGAGAGAATAGACTGGTGGTAACCAGAGGCCAGGAAAGGTTGGGGTTAGAGCTGGATAAAGAGAAGTTAATTAATGGATACAAATTTATGAGTTCGGAAGAAGTAAGACCTAGTAAGGTGATTATAGTATATAATAATCTACTATATATTTCAAAATAGCTAGAAGAAAAGAATTTGAATAGTTCTAACATAAAGAAAAGACAAATATCTAAGGTGATAAAATATCCCAAGTACACTGATTTACCTTTACAAATTATATGAATGTATTAAGTTATCACATGTACCCCCCACAGATGTACATCTATTATATAGGAAGAAAGACATGAAGGGAGGGACTAAAAGCTGGGAATAAAAAAGGGGAGGTTATTAAACCATAACAGGTCAGAAATGACAGAGTCTAAGAAGCGAGGACAGAGCAAGTAGTCAAATTTAGTAGGAGGTAAAGCTAACAAGTTTAATTTTGTAATTTATCAAACCAACTCTTTCAAGGAGATAGAAGACACCAGACCAAGTCAATTATTTTTGTTAAATTATACTTTTCTATTTAACTTGAAACCTAAAAATGAGAATCTTATGTATCAAAATGAAGAGTATTGTTGATTTATTTCAGATTTTAGGAGTAATAGCGCATATATATATATTTTTTTTAGAGTCAGAGTCTCACTTTATCGCCCTCAGTAGAGTGCCTTGGAATCACAGCTCTTGGGCTTAGGCAATTTTTTTGCCTCAGCCTCCTAAGTAGCTGGGACTACAGGTGCCCACCACAACATCCAGCTATTTTTTTTGTTGTTGTTGTCATTATTGCTTTGTAGGCCCTGGCTGGTTTGAACCTGCCAGCCCCAGTGTATGTTGCTGGCATTGAGCTATGGGCACCAAGCCTGGAGGCAATTTCTTCTACAAGAAAACCTTATGAATCCAGAGAACAATGCCCACTTAAGAATTTTTTTTTGAGACAGAGTCTCAAGCTGTTGTCCTGGGTAGAGTGCTGTGGCATCACAGCTCACTCCTAGGCTCAAGTAATTTTCTTGCCTCTGCCTCCCAAGGAGCTGGGACTACAGGTGACCACCACAACACCTGGCTATTTTTTTGGTTGCAGCCGTCACTGGCGGGCCTGGGCTGGATTTGAACCTGCCAGCTCAGGTGTATGTGGTCAGCGCCTTAGCCACTTGAGCCACAGGTGCCAAGCCAGAATATTTATTTATTTTTGCAGTTTTTGGCCAGGGCTGGGTTTGAACCCGCCACCTCTGGCCTATGTGGCCAGCGCCCTACTCCTTTGAGCCACAAGAGTTGCCTCAGAATATTTTTTAAAATTCACTAAAAGTCCCACCACTCAGAGCTAAATACTGTTAACATTTTAGTAATATGCTTTCAGACTTTCCTCTATGTCAGGGGTCCTCAAACTTTTTAAACAGGGGGACAGTTCACTATCCCTCAGACCATTGGAGGGCTGGACTGTGGGCCCCAGGATGAGTCAGCTGCTAAGCAGGACAGGCAGCAGCGGCAAAAACACCCGGCGGGCTGAACAAATGTCCTAGGTGGGTCGCATGTGGTCCGTGGGGCCGTAGTTTGAGGATGCCTGCCTATGTATATACATTAACATGTGTATATATATATATATATCCATTTCAGCATCCATCTATTATGTCTCTATAGTTAGGACTATAACACACACACTTTTTTGTTGTAGGCTTTCTTCTCCAAAACATGGATATGTTTTCATGTCAGTAAGTATAGACTGACATTATTATTTTTCACAACTAATAAACCACCTTTTTACTTAATCATTTCCTTAGGTATTTGGTTTGTTCCAGTACTTGTTGTTATAAACAATGAGATGAACATTCTTGTACATATATATTTGAACATTTGTCTGATTATTTCTTTATGACAGATTCCTAGAAGTTTCTTGTCGAGTTAAAGGGAATAATACATTTTGATGATTATTGCCAGATTATCATCCAAAAGGATGATTTCATTTTATTTTATTTAAAGAAAAAAATTGTTTTAAGGCTAGCCAAATGAAGCAGTGGGAGTGGAGAAGGAACAAAGGAATCTGTAACTGGTTTTGCTCAATTTGTTGTAAACACCCCTGTACTTGGAGCAGCCGATGATTCCATTTCAAACTCATAAAAAGTAGGTAAGAGTTTTCGTTTCTCAACACGCTTGCTGTGTTGGTTTTAAAACATGTCCACAAATTCTCTGACATTCTCTCATTCTTTTCCTTAAATCTCATAGGTTTTCCGGGCCTGAACTGGGAGCTGGTCACTCAGGCCTGGTGCTCAGTTGTCCAACCTGTACCTCTCAACTTTTGCCCTATCTGTTAAATATATGCTATGTCATTAAATGCTTTTAAATCTAAAAAAAAACAAAAAAAAAAACTCATAGGTCTTTCTAACTTCCTTAAGACATTGCCACAAAAAATGGGACCAGAATGATGCTGCAGGACTTCTGCCAGTTTCTCTTGGGACACTGGCTTTAGGAGCCTTCAGTGGCCAGGTAAGAAGCCCAACTACCCTCAGAGACCATGGAGAGAAACCACAGGAATACTTGAGAGGCCCCAACCATTCTAGACACCAGCTGTCTGACCTTTCCCAGCTGACGTAAGACATGTGAGCTCTTCTTTGAAATTAGGACTCCAGCCTCAGCTGCTGTCTGATCACAGCTGCATGAAACCCAAAGAAAGAACTGCTTTGCTGAATCTAGTCACCCTTAGAGTCATGAACAAAATAAAGGACTGTGATTGTTTTAAGCCACTTTTTTTTTTTTTTAGGGTAGGGGGAATTGTTATACAGCAAGAGATAACTGAAATAGTAACTAATACAGAGCACTGATAATTAAAAAAATTTTGTCAATATGGTGAGCAAGAATTAAAATTGTTACTATTTTTTTTTCCTTCTGAGACAAGAGTCTTACTCTGTTGCCCTGGGTAGAGTGTTATGGCGTCATCATAGGCCATAACTCAATCTCTTGGCCTCGTCCTCCCCAATAGCTGTGACTCTGGGTGTGCACCACCATGCCCAGATAGTTTTTCTATTTTTAGTGGAGATGGGGTGATTATTACTCTTAATTTATATTTTTTGGATAAAACTTACTATTTTACTGGAGGCTGCAAATCATTTTCATGTACTTTTTGGTCAGCTGTATTCTTTGGTAGAACTAATGATAAATGGTTTGTAAAGATTACTAGATTGTTGAAAATCTGAACCCCTTGCCTGTAACATACAGTGGGAATATTTCTTTCTTTCTTTCTTTTTTTTTTTTTTGAGACAGTGTCTTACTATGTCGCTCTCAGTAGTGTGCTGTGGAGTCACAGCTCACAGCAACCTCAAATTCTTGGGCTTAGGTGATTCTCTTGCCTCAGTCTCCCAAATAGCTGGGACTATAGGCACCCGCCACAAGGCCCAGCTATTTTTTGGTTGTAGTTGTCATTGTTGTTTGGCAGGTCTGGGCTGGGTTCGAATCCACCAGCTCCAGTGGCCTTAGCCGCTGAACTACAGGTGCCGAGCCTAAATCTTAATCTTCTAAGAATTAATTTTGATCTAAAATGAGGCAAAAGGTATAACTTTATTCTCTACCCCACCTTCTAAATCTAGCAGTTAGTTTAACATCACTTACTCTGCCTTTCTGCCACCAATTTGAAAGGTGATTTTCTCATTTGATAAATTTCCATTACACCTGCATTTGTGTCTTTCTAGACTATTATATTTTCTTCACCTGCTCTGGTCCTAGAACCATACTAGTTTGTTAAAAAGATATTGTTGAGAGAAAAAGTTTTGGTTAAATTTTTTCTTTGGGGAAGAAATGCTTTCAATATATACCAATCTGCAGAAAACTTGGAACTTGAAGAGTAATGTATATTAAATTTTTAATTTCACAACTAAATAAACACCTTTCTTATACTACGATGTAGCACTGACTACGTTTTTTTTTCTTCTTTTGAGACAGAGTCTCTCTCCATTGCCCAGACTAAAGTGCTGTGGCTTTAGCCCTGCCTACAGCAACCTCTTCTGGGCTCAACTGATCCTCCTACTTGAGGAGCTAGGACTACAGGCCCCCAACATAACGCCTGACTAATTTTTAGCAGAGATGAGGTCTCACTCTTGCTCATGCTGATCTCAAACTCTTGAGCTCAAGTGATCCTTCCACCTTGACTTACAAAGACATAATTTTTTTTTTTTTTTAAACACAGGGTCTCACTCTATCTCCCAGGCTGACATGCAGTGGTGTGATAATAGCTTATTGCAACTTTCAACTCCAGGGCTTAAGTGACCCTCCTACCTCAGCCCCTCAAGGGGCTGTAGGCATGTATCACTATGCCCAGCTAGTTTTTAAAAATTTTTGGTAAAGATGAGGTCTTGCCATGTTAACCAGTCTGGTTTTGAACTCCTGGGTTCAAGAGATCCCCCACCCTGGCTTCCCAATGTGCTGGAATTATAGGTGTAAGCCAGCATGCCTGGTCATTCCTTCAAATTTTTATAAATCTTTTTTTTTTTTTTGAGACACAGCCTCAAGCTATACCCCTGGGTAGAGTGCCATGGCATCACAGCTCACAGCAACCTCCAAATCCTGGGCTCAAGCGAGTCTCCTGCCTCAGCCTCCCAAGTAGCTGGGACTACGGGCGCCCGCCACAATGCCCGGCCATTTTTTGGTTGCAGCCATCATTGTTGTTTGGCGGGCTGGGCTGGGGATTCGAACCTGCCACCTTAGGTGTATGTGGCTGGCGCCTTAGCAGATTGAGCCACAGGAGCCGAGCCCCATTTTTCATTTTTAAGGAGGAACTTGTTATTTCATTTTTCAAATTGTTTTCTTTTCTACTGTCAATTTTTTTTTTTTCCGAAACAGAGTCTCACACTGCCACCTCAGGTGCAGTGCCATGGTATCATAGCTCACAGCAGCCTCAAACTTCTGGGTTTGAGCAATCCTCTTATCTCAGACTCCCACTTAGCAGAAATACAGGCGACACAATGCCTGTCTAGTTTTTCTTAGTAGTGATGGGGTCTCAATCTTGCTCAGGCCAGTCTTGAACTCCTGAGCTCAGGTGACCCAACCAGCCTTGGCCTCCCAGAGTGAAACTGGTTTTAATTATAAAGGACAATTTTCACTCTCCCTCAAAAGCAAACTTCTACACTAGCCCTGCACCTTAAAGAGATAACACATCAAAAAGGAATGTTCTAAAGATCTTAAAGATCTTGACTTGAGTTAAAACTTTCTTACATGTCATAAAATGATCAAGGAACTGTCTCATTTATGTGTATGTTTCTAAGGTCATGATAGCTTATTGAAGTTTTAGAATATGTAAACTATGACATGCTCATAATTTATAACAGAATATGCCTACAAGTTAGCTCTTGAACTAGCATGTCATTTCAACACATTTTCCATTGGAGTTATACTATTTCAAACTGAGTCATCTTTCATCACCTGCTTAAAACTTATTATCTGTGAGTCAATATCCTTATTTGTCCACTGCACTTACGGTAAAGATTGTTCAAAATCTCTCAGATATCAGGACATAGTTTGAGTAGAAAGAGTATTGATCACAGCCCAGAACTAGCGCTGGCTGGTGGTGAGAAGGTGTGGGAACCACAACCACAGCATCTAGACATTTATGGTGGCACAAGTGATTACTGCTATTCTATGAGCTAGATCACCTCCATGGTTGGCAAAAGCCATATACTGACCTTGCTTTGAGAATAAGAACTACAGTTAAATGTAAAATTCAAAAATACAAAAAAAGCTTAAAAGTTTAAAAGTAAATTTTGTCTCTCCAAATTCAGATAATTAACATGTATTATTTTAGTACCTATCTTGACCCACAAGCCTAATTATGAAAGGACCATATAGTAAAACAATAAGCATACCTGCTGATTCACCAGGGGCTGGCTTACTTTTCCTTTTTGCTTCTGGCAAAGGCTGATGTGGTCTTTGTCCTACAGGCTCATCACCTTGGATAGCTGTTAAATCATGCATACTGAAACTTCTTAAACGTTCAGTGATTGCTCCTTGGCTCTATTTAATAGAGAAGTGACAGATTCAGGAAAAAAATACGTTAAAATATTTAGCATGGTTACATGTAATTATTATACCTGAACATTTTATTATGAAACTTCCAATTCTATAGTGGAAGTACCAATGTATTGTGTACATTTATATATATATATATATATATATTTTTTTTTTTTTTTGGAGACAGATCCTCAAGCTATCCCCCTGGGCAGAATGCCATGGCATCACAGCTCATAGCAACCTCTCCAACTCCTGGGCTCAAGCAAGTCTCCTGCCTCGGCCTCCCAAGTAGCTGGGACCACAGGCACCCGCCACAACGCCCAGCCATTTTTTTGGTCGCAGCCATCGTTGTTTGGCGGACCCGGGCTGGGGATTCGAACCCACCACCTTAGGTGTACGTGGCTGGCGCCTTAGCCGATTGAGCTACAGGTGCCGAGCCTCTATATTTTGTTTATCATATATCTACCATCTACTCATTTGTCAATCCACTTTTTCTTTGGCTGGGGTTGGGTTTGAACCTGCCAGTTTCAGCATATGGGGCCCGGCGCCCTACTCCTTTGAGCCACAGGTGCCGCCCTCCACTTTCTTTTTTTTTAAGCATTTCAAAATAAGTTGTAGAGCTGGGCACAGTGGCATGACTCAGCTATTTGGGAGGCTGAGGCAAGGAAGATTGCTTGAGGCCAGCCTAGGCAACATAGCAAGAAACTCTGGCTTCAAAAAATAAAAATAAAAAAATCTTAAAAACAAAACAAAACCAATGTAAGTTGTAGACATCAGTACATTTTACCCCAAACATTTTAGCATTACATTTAATCCTAAAATGTAAAAATGACCCTGAGAGACAGCCGCCACAATTTTGTTCTCTCCTAAAATTAGCACTTTAGGACTTACAGTTTGTGATTTAGGACAAATTTTTAAAGCAAAAGAGACACTGGTTTAAAGTCAAGCCAAAACTGGTAATGGCTCTACCTAAAACACAGCAGAAAAATTTAAGAGTCAAAGAATTTTGGATACAAAATAATATTCAGCTAATGAATTTACTTTCTGGCAAGACATATGTACCACTATACAATCTGACTTTTTAGAATCCTTTTCTTCCTAGCCGGACGTTGTGGTGGGTGCCTGCAGTCCCAGCTACTTGGGAGGTTGAGGCTAGACAATCACTTAAGCCCAAGAATTTGAGGTTGCTATGAGCTATGACTTCACTGCACTCTACGGAGGGCAACGTAGTGAGAGTGTCTGAAAAAAAAATCCTTTTTTTCCAAAAATCATGGCAAGCATCTGGCACGTCAAAGGTGGGTTTTTTTGTTTTTTTTTTTGAGACAGAGCCTCAAGCTGTCCCCCTGGGTAGAGTGCTATGGCATCACAGCTCACAGCAACCTCCAACTCCTGGGCTCAAGTGAGTCTCCTGCCTCCGACTCCCAAATAGCTGGGACCACAGGCGCCCGCCACAATGCCTGGCTATTTTTTGGTTGCAGCTGTCATTGTTGTTTGGCAGGCCTGGGCTGTATTTGAACCCGCCACCTTAGGTGTACATGGCTGGTGCCTTAGACACTTAAGCCACAGGCGCAGAGCCAAAGGTAGATATTTAAATTAAAATTAATTAAAGTTAAATGCAGTAGCCATATTTAAAATGTTCAAGAGCTTTATGTGGCTAATGATTACTGTATTGGGCAGTGAGGATACAGAACATGTTCATCACTGCATAAAGGTCAATAATTTTCATCACTGCACAGCCTTGAAAGAGACATTTTCTGAACTTTTCAGATAAACTGCATTCCCTCCAAAGTATGAAGCTTTGTAAAAAGAGAAAAAAATATTTTCTAAATTTACCAACTTTAAATTTGCATAGCATATAGATGACTCATTTCTTATTTATAGCTAGATTAAAAATATTCTTCTAAAGGTTTTTTCTATACTTATTATTTCTTCTTTTCACACATAGGAATTTATGATTGCCTCTAGTTATAACATTACCATAGTAACTCATCCATAGTGGTTCATTTCTAAATTTTAAAGTCAAAGGTGCTATAGACATTTGAGCATTATTGCTAACTTATATTTTTTACTGAAGGAAAAAGGCCTTGATTCATGGGGCAGGATTTAGTACTCTGGGTGAGTGATATCTTAATATGTCAAAAGCAAATGCCACTTCTTTTTCTTTTTTTTTTTTTGAGACGGAGCCTCAAGATGTCTCCCTGGGTAGAGTGCTATGGCATCACAGCTCACAGCAACTTCCAACTCCTGGCCTCAAGGGAGTCTCCTGCCTCTGCCTACCAAGTAGCTGGGACCTCAGGTGCCTGCCACAACACCTGGCTATTTTTTTGGTTGCAGCCATTGTTGTTGTTTGGTGGGCCCAGGCTGGATTAGAACCTGCCACCTTAGGTGTATGTGGCTGGTGCCTTAGTCACTTGAGCTACAGGCGCTAAGCCAGCAAATGCCACTTCTATATCCCAACTGAGCTACCATATATTTTGAATTGTGATAAGGAAATTAGTAAATTATCTATATTCTCAAGAAACATAACTAGATTTCAGACATATTTAAAACATTCTTGGCATGGTTTAATTTACTTGCTTCCTCTTTATCAGATATCATTATTTATTAAACAGATGGTTGACAGAAAACTTGAGAGAAATACTGCTAGGAAGTGCCCAGTGTCCATCTGAAACAGGTGCATTGTTTTTTAGAATTGTCATTTGCTTTCTATCACTTTTGTATTTCTATGCTGTATTCTCAGCAAGTTTTGATCTTTTGTCTACTATAACACAGATGACAAATGACACATATGTCTATGATAACCTTGTTGTGACTCAGGTGTAATCTCTAAGGCTGGCTGTAATTCTCAAATCCTCACACTCAAGAGAGTACACTTCAAAGTACAAATGAGTCAAAGTATCATTGCATCAGTCTAGTTTTATAATTCTATCATCCACAAACTTTGGTACCTTTTGCAAGTATGATTACATTTCTTGGTACATATCTCACAGATGAACTCACGCATATTCTTATGAGGTATAGTTGTGCTAATATACACTTTGCCTCCAGAGCAAGATTTTTTTTTTGAGACAGAGCCTCACGTTGTCCCCCTGGGTAGAGTGCCGTGGCATCACAGCTCACAGCAACCTCCAACTCCTGGGCTCAAGTGAGTCTCCTTCCTCAGCCTCCCAAGTAGCTGGGACCACAGGCACCTACCACAACGCCTGGCTATTTTTTGGTTGCAGCCATCATTGTTGTTTGGCTGGCCCGGGCTGGATTTGAACCTGCCACCTTAGGTGTATGCGGCTGGCGCCTTAGCCACTTGAGCCACAGGCGCCGTGCCCAGAGCAAGATTTCAAGATGCTAGAAGAACAGGACACATCTTAGGCTTCTTCTGTTTTCCTAGGATATGTGGTATGGTACTTAATAAAATGCTCTTTATTTTATTTTTTATTGTTTGGGATTCATTGAGGGTACAAAGAATTAGGTTATACTGATTACATTTGTTAGCTAAAGTCCCTCTTATATTTGTGTCCTGCCCCAAAGAGGTGTGCCATACACTGTGACCCCCACGCCCCTTCTCACTTCCCCAATAAGTGTTCTTTTAATGCCCCTTCTTGCTCTTGCCTGCTAAAGAGTTTACCGTAGATAAATACCGTAGATAACAGCTTGTTTTAATGCAAGCACTGTGAGTTATATGTAGAGGTTTAGCAGTAAACTATAGTTATGATTATGGTGTCATAGCACTGACTACACCATCCACTAGGGGTTTGCTTCAGGTTTAGATAAAATGCAGGCAAGGGGGCTGTGCCTGTGGCTCAAAGGAGTAGGGCGCTGGCCCCGTACACTGGAGGTGGCGGGTTCAAACCTGACCCCAGTCAAAAACTGCAAAAAAATAAAAAATAAAAAATAAAAAATAAATAAAAAATAAATGCAGGCAAGACCCAACCCTAACATATCTGGGTGCTCTATTTGTACTCTATATTGTAAAAGAGCTCTTGAGTAAGCAGCCCAGTTATTATCAATATCCAATTATTATTAATAACTTTATAGCTTCCTCTTGGAAGGCCAGGGACTGTAGGGGAAAAAAAAAGGTATTAGGAGCCCTCTTTGAGAACTCCCAATTCTTTTTAACAGCTATTACTGCCTTGGAAAATTAGATTTTTCCATTGTATATTTTTTATGGGCACAGAATAAAACTAATATGACAAAAGAAAAATCAGTGTAGCATTACAGACTTCAAAAACATTACATAAAACAAAATATACAATGTAGCCACTTTAAAGAAGAGGTGTATTATAAAATATTCACTTCTAAAGGCTAACCTATTCCCTCCAGTTTTTAGATCTTCAGCACAAAAAGTCCATTAATAAAGGAATTATGCCAGGCACAATGGCTTATACCTACGCCTGTGAACTCTGGAAGGCTGAGGAAGGAGTATTGCTTGAGGCCAGGAGTTCAAGGCTGTGTGAGCTCTGATTGTGCCCCTGTACTCTAGCCTGGGTGACACAATGAGACTCTATCTCAAATAAATAAAAATTATGTTTACTGTATAATGTTCAGTAGAAGAAATATCTTCCTTCTGCATCTGAATTCTAAATCATATGCATAAGATGCTTGTTAGTACTCTGTATGATTATAAGTAGACAGGGAAAAGTATACAAAAATAAAAATAGTATAATATTTAGGCAGATGGGATGGGTGTTTTTTTAATTTTTTCAACAATGTCTTTAATATTACAAAATTGCATCATAGAAGTTTCAATGAAGCTTTAATACACCATCAGAATTTCTGATCCAATTCTCATTCATGTTTCCTATATCTAATTCTTTACTCCTACCAAGAAGAGGAAAATGGTTTCTTTATTTTGAGGGCACAAATAGGACACGGTAATTACGTGTCAATAACAACGTTAAAAGGTATCGAAGCTTTGTTTCTGTTAATAAGGCTTTGTTTACCTATCTGATTTATACCATATCAAACCAAAAGTCTAAGAAAAATGAGGAAAGGTTCTAGTCTAGTCTGCTGTAGGGAAATAGCTCTCTTTTAGTCAACAAGGGGGAAGGATGGCTGTTACCACCTTTAATATAATTCTACATCCCAGCACTTTAGATCCTGTTCTCTTGCAGTAATTTATATATGTACACTGTATATATTAAATTGATCTTGAACATCAAAGAGAAAGAAACAGAAAGATTACGATGAAAATGCAAAAATCAAAGTAATTAAGTATTCTGCAGAATAATTTACATCGCTGTGCTCATCATTAGCAGAAGTGTTCCTGAATCTTCTGAACTTCAAGTGGCACAGAATTCCCAGGATTTGGATTTGGATTTCCAAATGTTCACTTATAACACAGAGAACACTGTAGGGCCTGACTGGGCAGGCAGGCCCAGAGCTAATGCTGACATGCTCATGCTCTAAGAGGGATTCTTCAACTGAGAGGCAACTCCCTGAACTAGCCCCACAGAGAGCTCACTTACATCCAAGAAGAGCACGAGGACATCTGAATGTCTAACTCAAGTATCTAAGTAGATGGCTGGCATCCTGCATATAGGACTAAACTTACATTAAAATGATTCTGCCTCTGATGAAATAACTTCATTTCCTGGTTAAAAATTACATTAAAATTACTGTATTTTGTGTTAAATAGGAGTTTATTTTGCTTATTGGCATTTTTGTATAAAACCTTCAATCTATTCTCTTCATTTTTTTTTTTTTTTTTTGAGACAGAGCCTTAAGCTGTCCCCTGGATAGAGTGCTGTGGCATCACGGCTCACAGCAACCTCCAACTCCTGGGCTCAAGCAAGTCTCCTGCCTCAGCCTCCCAAGAAGCTGGGACCACAGGCACCCGCCACAACACCCGGCTATTTTTTGGTTGCAGCCGTCATTGTTGTTTTGGCGGGCCTGGGCTGGATTTGAACCTGCCACTTTAGGTGTATGTGGCTGGCGCCTTAGCCACTTGAGCCATAGGTGCTGAGTTTTTCTTCACGTTTTTATTGAGAATTTAAAAACATAATCAATAATGCTTTATAATCTTATAAGCATAAGACATACTTTTAGAGTATAATTCTTATTATACTATTTAATAATGACTAGCCATTAAACTCTAGTTCTTTTTGATCCTTGACACATTACATTATAATTGCAGATAAGGTTAGTTCCTAGTTTTAGGGAAAATCTCTTTTCCCTGTGGACATTCAGCAAATTAATCTGATCAAGCCCAGAATGGAACTGACTAAAATTGCTCTAGGTGAATAATACGTTTTAACGTTTTTTTGTTTTTTTTTTTGAGACACAGTCTCACTATGTCACCCTCGACAGAGTGCTGTGATGTCACAGCTCACAGCAACCTCAAACACTTGGGCTTCAGCAATACTCTTGCCTCAGCCTCCCAAGTAGCTGGGACTACAGGTGCCCACCATAACTCCCAGCTATTTTTTGTTGTAGTTGTCATTGCTGTTGTTTAGCAGCCCTGGGCTGAGTTTGAACCCACCATCCCTGGTGTATGTGGTAGCCTGCACTCTAATTACTGAGCTAAGGGCACCGAGCCTGGTTTAGTGTTTTTAAGATTAAAGCAATATATATTCATTGAAGGATGCTTATAACAGAAAAATTTAAAGAAATTATTTGCAACTTACCCACTAAAACTACCTATATGTACTTTAAGATTTTTCTAACTCATTATCTTTTTAGAGCAAGATATCCCTTGGTGTGGATGAGAGCACAAAACTATCACCAGAATTAAGAAGCACTGTTTTTGGGTGGCATCTGTGGTTCGGTGAGGAGGGTGTTGGCCCCATATACAACCTGGGTGGTGGGTTTAAACCCGGCCCCGGCCAAACTGCAACAAAAAAAATAGGCGTTGTGGTGGGCACCTGTAGCCCCAGCTACTTGGGAGGCTGAGGCAAGAGAATCACCCAAGCCCAAGAGCTGGAGTTTGCTGTGAGCTGTGACACCATAGCACTCTACTGAGGGCAATGAAGTGAGACTCTGTCTCGACCAAAAAAAAAAAAGCACTGTTTTAGCATTGTAAGGGATTTAGAAGTCAGGTTTCACACCTTTGTTTTACAGGTAAGAAAACTAATACTTAGATCACTGCAGATGTTCTGCCCAAAACCTCATGGCTAATAGGTGGCAGAATCAGGACTAAAAAAAAAATCCACTGCAGCAGGGTGGGAAACCTGTAGCATCAAGGCCACATGTGGCCCTCCAGATCCCTGGTGCAACCTCTTGACTGAATCCGAACTTCACTTTTATCCCTTTATTTAAAGGATTTGTTCTGTAAAATTTAAATTAGGTCAAAAAGTGGCACTCAAGGATCCAGAAGGTCATGTGGAGCCCTAAGGCCATAGGTTCTTCACCCATAAAAGCGCTAATGTCTGTGATGACTGATTTCTTGTATCTGCTAAAGAATTTACCAAGAAAAGGCTGCCAGGGACAATTTGAAAAGATAGTTAACATGACTAATGGTACTTTTCCCCACCTGTCCTTCATCTGGCAGGAGTGTTGTGCATCTGCACAAAAGCCAGCTGAATTTCTAATGTGAAAAGCTACAGAATGTTGAGCGTCCTCAGCAAAATCCTTGAAGGTCCTTCACATGTTTGTGCTGTGCTCAGCCAAAATAAACCCAGACACTGACCTTGCGAACAGATGCTTAGTAATGAGGTCATAGAACTGAGTAACATTTTCAGAAAATTGCTTTACAGTGTAATAAATGTTCTGATTAGATTCCTATTTTCACCTTTTAACATGCTCAGGAGGTTTAACCTGGGAAACCTAGTCAGGGTTATTACCTGTTCTTTAAAGGTCACACAAGAGTCCAGAAATTTCTAGCCTGAAAAATATTTTTAAATAAACCACACACTGTAAAGATTTTAAATGATTCTCTTACTCTTGGCTTCCTTGAGTTTCTCCTTAAACTTGACCTATTTCCTATTTCGGTTTCAATTTACTCTTCAGTATGAAGTGTCTGGTTCAGTGATTCTTCCATGACAATACCCTTGTTTGACATCTCCCGAGATGAAACTAATTTCATGTACTCTAAAATAAGCACGATATAACTTGAGGCAAATAGTATTAACATTATGCTGTGTGTTCAGCATATTTAATGACTATTTCTAATGAATAATATAGACTCCAGGATAGAGGTTCCAATGTTCCTGTACACAGGATGACAATGCTGAAGGTCACCTCCTACACTGGGATCTTGCTGATAAAAGAATCATGACATCACCAAACTGAATTTCATTTATGGGATACATGTTTCTATTTGTTTTGTGGTAGTTAACATAGAGGATTTTTATATTCTCTGCTTCCTGTCTTTGGGATGGAGAGATGATTTTAAGGTGTTAAATATATAAAAACAATGAATCACAAAGAAAAAAGCCAGAGAACTAGATATGGGATTATTTTCATAACATTTTTACAGAAAAGTATTTCTATGGGATAACTTTTTTTTGTTAGTAATGGAGGGCAATGAATGAGCGCTTAACAACCAAAAAAGAAATAAATATTTTAGGTATTAAACACAGACATCAGCTGCAGCCAGATAGCAACCTGGGAGGGTAGGGTGTATTTACCTCGTTCCCTGCAGCATCCCCAGCACCTATCACATAGTAGGTATTAAATACACAACACTGAATAAATAGTATGTTGGATACTAAAAACAAATGGAGGCAAAGTACAAAGTAAATGAGGAGGGAATAAAGATAATATAGGGGTGACTGCTATTCCTCACGGAGAGGGTTTGGAAGTCTAAAACACAAGTCAAAAGAAAATAAGTACCTTATAACAGTCACAATATGGAGAAAGGCATCTTGAAGGATAGTAGGATTAGAAACCATATTTAAAAGTTAAAAGTGAGGAGGAAAAGTGGGATTTGTATGCTTCTTTATTTTCTGAAACAATGTTCTAAAAATGTTTTCTGAATTACTTTTCAAGTTGAAATCTAATTTTCAGTTTTTCTCTATAGAATCGTGCTAAAGTATACTTTCTTTTATTTCTTTTGGAGACAGTCTCACTTTAGCCCTCAGTTGAGTGCTGTTCTGTCACAGCTCACAGCAACCTCAAACTCTTCCCTTGCCTCAGCCTCCTGAGTAGCTGGGACTACAGGCACCTGACACAATGCCTGGCTATTTTTAGAGATGAGGTTTCGGTCTAGCTCAGGCTGGTCTTGAACCTGTGAGCTCAGGCAATTCACCTCCCTCAGCCTCCTAAAGTGCTAGGATTACAGGTGTAAGCCACTGCTCCCAGCATACTTTTAAATATGAAAGATTGAGAAAGCATCTTCACTGGAGTATAAATACATGCACTTGGTTTGTAGAGTCAAATGATGCTAAGTCTTAAACAAAAAGCAACAAGCCCTATGTCCACTGCCTTCTTCTCTTCTACTTTCTTGTTATGACAGATAAGGATTTTAGTTCTTTTCCACCACCTTTTGTTCTTCTCCTGTCCTCCCAGTACAGCAATATCACAGTTGTTAAATCCTTAATCTGTGTTCTCATTATTATAATGTAAATGCTGTTCCCTGCTGAGCTAAGCCAAGCTCCAGTGTTATATTTCCTTTCTTATATAATTTTTGTTTTTTCTCAGGGGTGAAGAACACACCCTTTCTTCTTTTTCATTTGTTTAGTTGTCCTACTCTCTCTCTTGTTACACTGTCTCCAATACATTTTTCATGGTGCTCAGAGCAGACGTGCAGCTGCATCTAGTCAGCTGTCCACAGCCAGCACGTCCTCTGATTGGTCCCTGCATGTACGCTGACTGACTGAAGGAAGCATCCTGGTGCAGCATTAAACCTATTAGATCCTCCTGGCTCTGTGTCTTTCCCAGAGACATCCCTCCTGGCACCTTTCATCCATCACATACAATATTGGCTGGCTGCACTCTGGACTTGCCATATAGTGTTCTTTCTGGGAAATTCTGTCATCTCCCTTCCATATAGGTTAATCTATTTCCCAGAACTCATACGTTTCCTTTTTTTCATGTGTGGATTATTCCCCAGTTCTGTCAGATCATACCTGCCCTGACAAAGATAGGTAAACTTTGTGAATTTACATGCCTAGAATTTCAAAACAAAGTTTATTCTAAGCTCATACATAACTGAGAGCTTGACTATTATAGAACTTGAAGGTAAAAATCATGATGGCATCAGAGGTGGTATTATTCTGTTTTCAAGCCTCCACTGTCACTATTTAGAAATTTAATGTCATTCTAATTCTAGATCATTTGACTATGACATGCTTTTTATCTTTGGAATCTTTAAGAATTCTCTCTTTATCCTTGCGTTTGGGATATCCAATGATTTTGCTTAAACTCGGTCATTCTTCTCATTCATTGTGCTGGGTACTTGGTGGAGATTTATGTCTTCAGGTCTTGTAAATATTATTATTTCTGTGGTAATTATATCTGTTCTCTCTTTATAGAATTACTAATTGCTGAATTTGGGGATCTCCTACATGACCCTTTATAACAGACACAGAAATTCAGAAAATGTATTGAGTAAGAAATAAAACTCAAAGCAAATGAATTTCTAAAATGGAAAACAGTTCCTTAAAGTGAAAATTTTGCTATTTAAGTATTCATTTATAAACCTATCCCAGTAACAGAAAAAGCCTTTAAAAGACAAATAACAAGAAAACTATATACTACATTAAAGTGCTGATAATTAATAACCTTTAATAATATAGTTATTTGTCTTACATGTATAGTGCTGCATAGTTAATAAATTTCCATTTAATTATCAATGTAACACACTTGGTACATAATTTGAATTTTTCTTGTTTATTATATTAATTTTGATACTTGAACCCTCACTTTATAACCCTTTCCCATTACAATAAAATATAAATATAAAATCACTACTTAATTAGAATATTAATGTCTATCGTATTGTTTAGTTCAAGATTAACTAAAAAAGCAGCATACTATTTATTCTCAACTTAATAACAAAAAGCTAAAGCTTTCACTTGAATTCAAACAGATATGATATTAATGTTCATTAGGCTCCCACTGTATGCAAGCAAGCACTCTGTCTTTATAATTCTCTCACAGGTACTTATTTTGCCCCTGTTTTATACATGAAGCAACTAAGGAACATAGCAATTAAGTAAATTGCCTGTGGTTACCTAGGAAGTTATACTTCGCACTTTCTGGACCTGAAGCCTGTTTTCCTTCCACATACTACACACCAAAATCAATTATACTATGGTATTTAAAATAAACCACACCAATTATAACATGCAAAGAAATCCAAAAGCCACAATGCAAATTTTCACAGAGCACATTCTTTTGATAACTTGGCTTGCAAACACAACAAATGACATTAGTACTGACTCAGTAAAATCTTAAGTTTTAAAAACAGAATTTTTTCATGCCTTATTTTGAATAATCCGTTACCTCAAATTGATTGAAGTAGAGGTGCAGAAGTAAGCCAGAAATCCTACCAAGATATTGCCATGGAGAGATAGAGGGAATACCAAAGACAGAGAAAGAAAGAATGGTCATCTTTACGTAAGGTGATTGATTCAAACTATTTAAGGCTATGAAGTGGGAAAATTATAACAAAATAACATTTTCGGGTATGTTTTACTTATTAACGACCTCTCATTTTGTGATCAAATAAGACATTCAAAATATTAAGTAGTTATACAAAACGTAAGGTGAAGATACTTCTAAAATTATCTAGCTGTCCTTTCTAGCATTTGAAAAATAAATATCAAGCAAAATTCTGCCACAACTGTATACTGTTTTGAATTAAAAAGCCACCTTATTTTAGTTGTTGACTTAGTATGACATTGGATAAAAAAGGTAAATGAAAAATACCTTCACTGCTGCGGTAACAGCAGCAGTAGCTGCCAGGTTTAAACCTTGCCGTCCAAAGTTCACCATAGTCTCGTAGCCTCGTTCCTTTGCTTGTACAATATAATCATCAATCTCCTGAGGAGAAAAAGCCACAGACATTAATTTCATTTAACAGCAGTGATAAGAAGCCCCCCAACTAGGACTTTCTACCCATAACATAATAGTTCCATTAATTTTACAGCATCAAGTACGTGTTGATAGGCATTCCTAAAAAAATGATTTGTGGAATTTATTTATTTATTTGAGACAGAGTCTCACTCTGTCACCCTGGGTAGAGTGCCATGGCATCATCATAGCTCTCAGAAATCTCTCAAATTCAGGCTTAAGCCACTTCTTGCCTCAGTCTCCTGAGTAGCTGGGACTATAGATGCCCTCTACAGCACTCAGCTAGTTTTCTATTTTTAGTAGAAACAGGGTCTTGGTCTTTCTTAGTCGGGTCTCAAATTCCTGAGCTCAAGCAATCCACCCTTCTCAGCCCCCCAGAGTGCTAGAGATTACAGGCCACCACACGCAGGCCCCCGGGGAAATAATTTACATATCTTACCCTTTCTTTTGAAGAAAGAAGTGGATGAAGGAATTTTCTATATATTAAACTGGCCCCTTTGGTATAGGGAGAGAGCAGCCATATGACAAAGGCAATCTTCAGCTCATAGTACAGGGGAAACCTAATGAGAAGAAATTTGAAAAAAAAAAAAAAAGCTGATAGTGAAAAAGACTATAACCAATATGGAGTCACAAAAACACTTTATGAAAAGTTTAGTCACTTTGTTAGGTTTTCACATGTAAAGGTTAGTGATTAGGGAAATGAAGTGTTTGAATCAATGAAATCATCTTAACTATAGATCAGTTGGGAAAGTGACCTAAGGGGTTCACACCTTCTAATCCAAAATTCTTCCTCTGAAGCAAGCACAGGAAAACTGCCAAACTGACCATAGAGGTCAAGAGTGGGCACTGACATCATTTAGCCAGGGCAGTAAGGTACACCCACCCTGTCTACGGAGCCACGGAAATTTGTGCCATACCTCAAATCATCAGGGTACCTCATATGCTCCAAGCACACAATGCTTACCCCATGTACACATGTCCTTATCTTTCTCAGGACTCCCAGAAAACTTCCTCTCCAGTCTCACGTGGTCAGAATTACAACACCTTGCAGATGTAAATTGTTTACTTGCAAGGGGAACAGAATTAACATTCTGGAAGACTGGTAGTCAGGGTTATATACCCAAGCCCTTTTCCATGTGACTCTGTAGCAACTTTCCCTACGAGGACACTTCCCTAGTCAATGTCTGTGGCTTTAACCATGTATTGTGCTTTGGCCAACAAAATGTGAACGTGACACGCTTGTTCCGTAAGGCAGAAGCTTTAAATGCCCTTTAATGCCCTCACTCCAAATACTTTCAACCCTCTCTATAAGCTTTTGCCTTCTGCTAGGAGTCTAGCTACTTCTTCAGCTTGCATCCTGAAATGAGAAGATACTTAACACGGAGGCCAGCAAAACAACAAACTTCTATTTCTTGCTCAAGCTTCATGAGGGCAAATGCAGGTGACCATTTGCCCTCATGAAGCTTGAGCACGAAATAGAAGTTTGTTTTTCTAACCTGCTGTACTTTTAGGGTTGGTTGTACCCACAACACAAGTTAACTGATACATAATGAGGGTCCCAGTATGTTGTGGTCTAGGAGGCAGAAAGACAAATAACTGAGCAAACTTGTGTTTTTCTATCAAGGCAGACAGGTAGGGGGCAGTGAGGAATGACTGTTGCATAGTCAACAAAAGGTGTTTGCCACACTGCAATTATAGAAAATTTTCTGGACTTTAATGTTCATGTTAAATTTTTCCCACCGTTGTTCACTTTCTATTATAATAATGTATATAGGCTAAATTTGCAGTCAGAAAATACAAGGTCTTAAATAAAAATCTTTGAAACTTGGACCTAGCATGTTTGGAATCCATGTTCTGCCACTTATAAACAAGTATAAACAAACAAAAAAGCCTCCCCCAAACCTCTATACCAAAAGTACAACAGGTAAATGAACGAGCTTTGGGGTAAAAGAAGAAAAATTATATAGTATTTCAAACTGGAAAAGAAAGAGGGAGGTAGATACAGAAAAGTGCATAATGAAAGACAGGGTCAGGTGGGTCTGTGGCTCAAAGGAGTAAGGCGCCAGCCCCATATACCAGAGGTAGCGGGTTCAAACCTGACCCGGGCCAAAAACTACAAAAGAAAAAAAAAAAGAAAGAAAGGCAGGGTTAAGAATATTCTACTTTTTTTTTTTTTTTTTTTTTTAAGCAAATCCAGTGCGATGTAATAGGAAAATAGGAAAAGACAGCTTAAGAAGAGAATGCATTGGGCAGCGCCTGTGGCTCAAAAGGGTAGAGCACTGGCCTCATATGCTAGAGGTGGCGGGTTCAAACCTAGCCCCGCCAAAAAAAAAAAGAAAAGAGAGAGAGAGAGACTGCATTAAGTAGCCGAGGTAAAAGGTAAAGAAGAGTAACTGTTGGGCTAGTGCAGGTTGAAGGTTTGTGCAGTAAGGGTAGAGCGAAACTGGCAAAGTTGGAAACTTAACATTTTTTTTTATTGCCCTTGGTAGAGTGCCGTGGTGTTATAGCTCCCTCCAACTGCTGGGCTTAGGTGATTCTTTTGCCTCAGCCTCTGGGGTAGCTGGGACTACAGGCACCTGCCATAGTGCCTGGCTATTTTTTGTTGCAGTTTGGTGGGCGCTGGGTTCAAACCCACCACCCTTGGTATATGGGGCTGGTGCCCTACCCACTGAGCCACAGATGCCACCCTTAACATTTTTTGAAAGGAGAACGTCTCCAAGTAATGGCTGGTTTTAGATGGAAATGCATTATTGAATTAACAGCACAAGGAGATTAAAGTTGTCAATTAAGTACTGCTTGCTGGTTGGTAAAATGTCAAATACTTGAGGATATAAAGGATGCTTTAATTTTACCATGTCTATTTGTAATGGAATAGCCAAGAGGTTGGTTTTGAATGGGAGTCCATATGGGTATTGTTGCTGTCTAGTTTGAGTTTGTTGATGAGAGTTTTAAGGATGGGTAGGGGGTACAAAACTAGATGATGTGGGCCTCAAAAAAGGAGTTGTTTAGGAAGTGATAAAAGAAAATAGTCCGAAGCCATCAGTGTAGAAAAGGATTATGTCAACCAAGTTTTCTTATTCCAAGATGTTGGGGGAAGGTATGTGGGAGGTGGGCAGGGATTGGCATATGGGAAGAAAAAGTAGTGGCCTTTGAGGGGGCCAAAAGGAAAGTAAGGTTCTTATGGGGAAAACAGAATCAATAATTGGAGAACTTACCAAGCAACGGTTTGATCTGCTACTGTTTCAATCACAGTATAGAGAGCAAAAACAATCCAGTACATCATCCATCGAACCTGGAAATAATAAAAATACTAGAGAAACAGCAGACTAAATTTGCAACTGAATAATTACATATTTCTAGATATAGAGTATGTTGGGTCAAATGTAGAAGGTGATGGTTTAAGTTTTCAACAGGTTTTATATTTGAATTCCTTATATCACTCCATCAATAGCCATACAATACAAAGAATCAAAGAATATCAAATCTCCAGGAACTGATTTGATATTCTTTGATTCTTTGTATTGTATGGCTATACAGGAACTGATACAACATAATTTAGGAATCTAAATCAAATAATTAGAAAAATAGGAAGTATTTTTCTTTCTTTTTTTTTTTTTTTGAGACGGAGCCTCAAGCTATCCCCCTGGGGCAGAGTGCCATGGCATCACAGCTCATAGCAACCTTCAACTCCTGGGCTCAAGCGGGGCAGAGTGCCATGGCATCACAGCTCATAGCAACCTTCAACTCCTGGGCTCAAGCGAGTCTCCTGCCTCTGCCTCCCAAGTAGCTGGGACCACAGGCGCCCGCCACAACGCCCGGCCATTTTTTTTGTTTTTTGGTTGCAGCCATCATTGTTGTTTGGCGGGCCCGGGCTGGGGATTCGAACCCGCCACCTTAGGTGTACATGGCTGGCGCCCTAGCTGATTGAGCCACAGGTGCCGAACCGAGACCCAGCTTTTAGAGTCGCCGCTCTTCCTTCTGGGTCTCCCAGTGGTCAGGATGGTTTTGTCAAGCTTAATTTCATAAGTATGTGAACCTGTGCTGTGAAAACAATGTTGTTGAGTTTTTTTTTTTTTCCTTTACAAATATCAAATTATAATGCTGACTTTTGTAACCACACACCACTCGCTCAAAAATCGAGATGCTGGAAATCTCAGCCCTTCCTGGTCTTCCTACCTCCAGAATTCCTAGTCTTTTCTCCTCCCA
>CAUYQV010173429.1:0-21026 GCA_963574575.1 Galagoides demidoff | reverse complement strand
TTTTTCTCTGCTTTTAGAGGATGCTAATATGATGTGATAGAAGCAGCACTCTTGTTTCTTTATATCTCTTCTTTGATTGTATGCCATTTTTTAAAATTAATAGCAACTTCGGGTGTGTGTGTGTGTGTGTGTGTAGAGGTTGGTCAAGTTGAACTAAAATCTGTTAACGACTGATTAAACATCAAGCAGCGTGAACATGGTATGCTGGAAAAGCACCATCTGAGGCCAATGATTGAAGTATTTATTCTGGTTCTACTAATTGATGATAGAGCTCCTTCAACTTTGCTTTTTGTTAAAACGTGGAAAACATTTGTATCATCTTGAACAAATTCTTTGAATTCTCTGGACCTTAATATATATAGAGGTGTTATACTGGATTATACTGCAATTTTTATGAGTTGTAAGAATATAATCTAGCATTTGGTTTTCTTATTAGCAGGTTCTGACTGCCAAACCTAGCTTTTTTCATTAATTCATGAAGATGTTATCTAATTTATCTTTTTTAATAGGAAGGGCTGTGATCAACTGGGAAATAGTAATGGACAGAAATAAAATCACTGATTATTATCTAATTTGATGCCTACTTTTTATAGTGCAGGCAGTTTTTCACATCTCAGCCCTTAAACAGTAATATGCTGTAAGTGATCACCCTCTTCTGACCTGTCCTCTTTTCTGATAAGAGATAAGGTGGTTATCTATTCAGGCCCCCAATTCAAGTTTTTGGTTTGTTTTCAAAGCTAAATAGATGAAAACACCTGCTATTGTAAATATCTAGAAATATCTTCAGAAATAATGTGAAATATAGGGATGGTAGGTCTTTATTCTTAATTTCAACAGAGAAGTCCTAAAAGATAAATAGAATTTTTCTTTTTCAAATAATCTTAAAGATGGTGCCAAAGTATTTGTAAAATTATTGAGGAAATTTTTGTATTATAAAAGCTTATTTGTACCATTGTAAAGAATGCTTTTGTTCCTCTTCAGATTGGGCCAATCTATTAGTAATAAAGTCCCAGCATTTTCCTGCTTTCTTACCAGCCCAACTTTGCCTCCTGTAACCTGTTCTTTCTGATCTTTTGTAGTTCATAGTCACCAAGCCTGAGTACCTTTACTAGTCCTCTCAAGTCTCTTCTTTAAGACTTGTTAATGCCCAGATTCCCAGCTCAAATCAATAGAGACTAAATATATGAGGTGGAATACAGTTAATCTGAAGTACACACAAACTGTGGGAGGAAAAGCATTTTCGCACTTAGAATCCTGTGTCTTAGGACGTATTTCAGTGTAATAGCACTTGATGTATGTTGGCCAAGGATGGAGTTCTTTTAAATAAGTTATATTAGTTTTCACAGCAAGCCCTGAAAATAAATACTTTGTTTTTGTATTAGATTAATACCCTGAGTTGATCTTCAGCAAGAATTTTTAGATCTGAAATGGTATTTGGACTTCATTGAAAAAGGATTCCTGTTATATTGTTGATACCTCCTCAATACTATATAAATGGTCATCCCTCTCCCACATGATTGGTGTTCTAGTATGCTACATACCAGAACTTTTATTGCCATTTGCTGTGGTCTTAACAGAATCTTAACAAAAATAAATTAAAATCTCTGGTGTCTGATGTGTTCTCCATGCTATAGCCCAGTTTAGCTGATGCTTTTGGAGTTTGGGAGCTGAAATTAAATAAAGGATAAACATAAATGACTTATGTTTACATCATAATTGAAGTAAGGCAACTAAAAAAAAAAAGCCTGACAGAAAAAAACGAAAAATTAGAAGTCCATGGTATTATTCTTTTTATATTGTGATTGAGAAAATTATTATTTTTTAATGTCTTGCAGTGTTCCTTCGTTTGGTGACTTTTATAATTACATGAAATTGAGATGCTGAATCAAAATAAAGTTTCACTTTTGTTCAAGCACTGATACTTACACTATTTACATATTGCATCAAGTTTTGGGCTCTCAATCCCAGAGGCATTTATTGATTGCCTACTAAGGTAGTCATTGTGTATAAAGATAAATGTTCTGTTCTGAGTTTAGAGGCTAGTGTAATAATAGCAAAGACACTCTTCAAAGAGTGAGGATTATTTGGCCAGATATGATTTGAGAAATACTGCGCTTAGAATTTCTCTTCACAAAGATGGTGATGGTCATTTGTTTGGAGCAGTGTTTTTCAAGCCTTTTTATCTCACATTACACTTGAACCTGTAGTTCAATTTCCATGGCAGCTTGAATTATGTTGATTAAAAAAAAAAGTAAAAGAGTATAAAAATGTACTTTGCTTTGAATTTCTTTCAGCAATAATGAATGATCTTTGAAAAGTTTTGCAGTGCACTGGTTTAAAGTCCCTGGTTTAGAGGGAGAAATCCAGCTAAGAAGGATGCAAGTTATTAAGTGGGGGATGGGCTGAACCTGGTGGGTGGCTCACACCTACAGTCCCAGCACTGTGGGAGGCCAGAATAGAAGAATCACTTGAGGCCTGGTTTTAACACCAGCTTGGGCAACATAGTGAGACCTCATTTCTATAAAAAATTTTAAAAATTAGCCAGGTGTAGTGGTGCACACCTGTAGTCCTAGCTACACAGGGAGCTGAGGCGAGTGGATCACTTGAGCCCAGGAGTTTGATGTAGCGAGCTGTGGTCATGCCATAGCACTCCAGCCTGAGCAACAGAGTGAGACCTTGTCTAAATAAATAAATAAATAGCTCTGGTTTAAAATTAGTATTTTGTCTGAGTCTGAAATTTTTTACTTAGTGAAAAATGTTACATCGAACAATAGGGGAAGTATTCTGTGGTAGGATCTGCCTTATTCATTTATATTTCCAGTGCCTTGCGGAATGCTTAGCGTATGGTAGCAGTTCAATGTTTGGTAGATGAATGAATGAACAAAATGTTTCATGTTGAAATTAAAACTTTGAATTAAGCTTTTGTTTCTTTAAAATATCCATAGTTGTCAAAAAGTAAGACCAAATTACTAAATTTCTTTTGTTAGTTCCTGTCTTAAAATAATGGAAGGGGTATTATTTAGTGATCATAACTTTTCTGAAGTAGGTCTTAAAGAGGTCTTTGTTAGGTCTTCAGAAATCTCTGTAGTGTAAATGATTGTCAGCTTTAAATCAGCTTTATTATCAGAGTAAAATAATAATTGAAATGCTCTGAAATATAGCATTCAACATCAATTGTAGAAACACTACTAATTTGTAGCTCGTTTTTATTGATTAATTTTGATTTTCTTTTGTCATCCAGATCCCATTTTAAAATACTAGATTTAAAGATTATGGCCTAATTAAAAATGTCCTTTACTTTTTGATGATTAAGATTCTTTAATCTTTAGGGTTTTATTAGAAAGTTGATACTGCAATTGGAACCAAAGAGCCTTTTTCTTATTGGAAGTACATGGGATCTTTTGCCCCCAAATCTTAAGATTCCACTGTTTAGAAGGTTGGGCAATAAGAAAATCTGAGACATGTTTTTTGTTCTATAATGGTTAGTTGAGATAAGTATATTCATGAGATGACTAAAGCACTTTGCTGGGCAATTTCCATTATGGTAGATTGATTCTCTTCCCCAGAACCTTGAAGGATAAAAGTTTTGGTAGATAGGGGAGATGTTTGGGGTAAGGAGGAAGCAGCCTGAGTAACAAGCAATTGGGAGAGGGTTGAGCATGTTATTTGGAGAAAAGTAGGGGAGAAGATTGGAAGATGTGCCATCTATCTTCAAACAGTGGCTAAAAAACTTAAAAAATGTTGATGAACTTAATGGTGAAATCTTAAAAACACAGTTGACATCAATAGCACTGTAGACTTTTCAGTAGTTTTATCTGGTTCATATAATTTTGTAGTACAGGGAAACTCAAATAAGTGACTTGGCAAAGGCCACATACATACTGGCAGAACAGGTACCATCAGCAATGATTATTTTAATGTTTTATTTATTAAATAGCATGTGGTTTCTGATTTTTTTTTTAATTGGTTTGGCAAAATTTCTTAGCTCTCTGATCCATTCTGTTGGGAAAGCTGATAGCAACGTTACTACTGTGCTGGATACTGCTAGAGGGAGATATCAAATGACCAAGTCATGCCTGATGGCTGTAGTTAACCAGGATAAAGTGCTGAACTAGTAAGCAGGAGCCTAAAACTCGGCAAATCTGTTTGAGATTGGATTGGACTTTGTGAATAGGCAATATGAGCTCTTTATGAAAAAAGGACATTATATATACAGAAAAACCACTGGGACTTCAAACTGCCTGGTCTAGGCCAACGGGCATACTTGAACTACTCATTTACATTTTGGCCATAAGTAGGATGCCTCCAGATTGGTGCTGAATTTGTGTGCTTCATTTCTGATTTCCCTATAATAAAAGTTTAACATAACAGAGATATAGCTGGATTTTTTATGAATTACAAGTACCTTAACTGACTTTAAAGACTAGGAAAGCCTTTTTAGGTTACAAATTAAGTGAAGTTCATGATGATGTCATAAAATATAATGCTTAGTGTGTGGCAGATGTTCGTATGTTTGTTGAATAAAGTTACCTGGATCAAAAAGGACTTGTAGAAACAGCTGCTATTTCTGATCCCATTATGGATCCTATAATTACAGGCAGGGTAATGTCTGTTTTTAAAATAGGTCACAAATTTGGTACAAATTAAAATCCTGTTTGCACATCCATTTATAGCTCTCTTAAAATTCATTTCTTCCAAGACAGTCCATTGAAAAAATAGATCAGCCTTTATATGTGTATATGTTTTAATAAGCATGGTAAAGGATGTGCTGGTGATCTCACATTCAGATTACATTCGAGTTGAATGTCTCTCAGTTCATCTGCCACTGGTATATCTCTAACGGAACAGGGTTATTTAGTCTGAACAGTACTATTTTTTCCTATTTATCTTCACTTTTTAAAACTGGGAACTGGTGACTCTCTGGACATTATTCCTCAGGGTACTGGAAACATGAATGAAAAGGTTTTGTGTGGTTGTTTTCCCCCTCAAGGAGAAGGAAATGACCTAAACACCAAAGAGATTTTTCCTTCAGTCATTTGTATTTTAGTAATATTCTTGAAATTGAAGTAGCTATATGCTGTTGACTTGTTTTCAGTCAGCTGATAAATGACTTTTTCAAAGACATTTAGCAAGAGATAGGAGTGTCTGGTATGGCTTTTGAGGTTAGTCCTTCAGATCTCTTTTTCTCCCCTTATCCATAAATGCATATACAGCAGAACCTCCATTGTCGACCACCTCTCTACATTGACATCTTTAATTGACCTCATTTTTGTAGACTGAACATGCACCACATGTCTGTATCAGTATGCCTAGTCCCTTACGATGACCACCTCTATATGTTGACCAGTTTGTTACAGTCCCTTGGGTGTTTAACAAAGATTCTACTGTTTTTCAATTAGAGTTGATGCTACCAAAAGCAAATTTGTTCTGGATTATGGAAATAACATGTTTGATCTTTCCATTTAAAGCGTGCCATTTTCAACAATATGCCCATGACTCTAGTAAGAACAAAGATGTTTTCTAGGCTATGACAGTACCTCATGGTGGGATTTGCTTATCAGAAGTATTGATTTGGAACATTCTGTGTGCTAAACAGTTCCAGGTGCTGGATACATAGTGGTAAACAAAACAGATGTGGTTTTGTATTCAAGCCATAGCAAAATATGTTAAAATTTCAAAATCATAACCAAGCTTGTTTATGTTCTTGTGCTAAGTAAAGGCAAGAGAGGTAAGAGATAACATTCTAAGATGTTTTTCATCCTTCAAGTTCCATTTTCCCAGTAATCACTGGTGTTCTCTATGTTTCTGTAAGGTTAGACTTTGTATAATTTCTCCAGTGGGAAGGATGAAAAATTAATTGCAAAGTTGACTGAAATTTAAGATATTTTCTTCCCTTGTTAAATTACATGGACAGGATAATTACCTTTAATCCGTTATGCAGATTTCAGGTACCCCTGAATTAGACCCACATTTATCCATTTATGTATATGTGGGTCATTTGGAAAGTTTTGAGGTATGCAAAAATCAGGAAATGTAAAATCTGCACAGATGGAAACAAAGGAAGCCCTCCCAGCAACACCAATAAGCCAAATAAGTTGAAACTTCACAGGTGAATCAGATAGGACACCGCTGACTGTGTTTCTTGAAAGTGAAATAATGGACCCTAGTATTATCTCAACTTTTATAATGGCCTATGTATATACATAGGACAAATGAAGGTTTCTTCTCCAGAAAAGGAAGTTCATGAAATATTTATTTCCGTATTTGCAACATATGATTTAGAACTACATAAGTGATATGTTTTACATGTATCAAACTAAATTTAACTGATAGCATGGATTAGTTTAACCTGTTACCATTAATTATTTTAGCCTAGAACTGATCAGTGGCATCCTGATCCCAATGTACTTTTCTATGGTGAGCTTTAGCATGGAAAAATATTGTGATTTTACTTCTTTTGTATTATTTTATTTTATCCTTATTTATTTTTTTTACAGAGACAGAGTCTTACTTTGTCACCCTCAGTAGGGTGCTGTGGTTTCACAGCTCACAGCAACCTCCAACTCTTTGGCTTAGGTGATTCTCTTGCCTCGGGCTCCCAAGTAGTTGGAACTATAGGCGCCCACCACAACACCCAGCTGTTTTTTGTTGCAGTTTGGCCATGGCTGGGGCCGGTTTGAACCTGCCATCCTCAGTATATGGGGCCTACTCACTGAGCCACAGGTGCTGCCCATGATTTTAGTTTATTATTCCAAGATATATTTATTCAAGATGTACCTTCCTCTGTATCCTAGCAGTTTAAGTTAGTTAATTCCCACAGAAAATATCAATAACTTTCTTCAAATGATCAAAGTCATGAAATTATATCAAGAGCTAATTTGAAATGTATGATGTTCTTAGATCCAGGCATTGTGTGCTCTGTGTTGCTTATGTCCTTGGCTAGATCATTTCCCTTTTTCAAGCAGCTCTCCTTGGGTTCATTATTAACTGAAAACTGAGCAGCTGTAGTAGAAGTGGTTAAAATTCTGTAGTAAGTGGGTGTGGCTGTTTTAGCTTAAGTAGCAAAATAAAGGAACTGAAGTTATACTTTATGGAAAAGTGTTTTTCCCCCACGTGCTATTATATTCTCTGAGAGTATCCTTATAAAATCTGCAAATGGACCAAAGATAACACAAGACTAAAGCTAATGCTTAAAGAATATCTTCATCTCAGGTTTTTGTGTGTTGGAGGGATGGCACTTTAGATTGAGATAAAAGCTGCCTAAGTTTAAATACACATAAGGGCTTGTTAAGTATTTTGAAAAATGGAATATGTGTTCTGACAGTGCAAAAGTATTTCAGGTAGCCTTGAGTTATTTTAGAGAGAGGGAACTTTCTGTCTGCATCTCAAATTATGCCAAGGAGGAACTGCTGTAACATGTCTTAAATCCCTGGCTCTAAGCAGCATGTGTGATGTCGCTCCTGGCCTCACGAGGGGGCTCCACACATTGAGTAACAGTCTTTTAGACGGAAATGCTGATATCATCACTGTTGCTTTTGAGTTTGAGTCTTGAGGTAAGGGTGGGTTCTGTCAGAAGGGGCTGATCAACAGGACATGGTAAAATACTTGGCAAAGAGTGCTTTTTAAAAATGGTTTTCATGTAATAATCTAAATTAAGTTTTTCATTTTATAATATAAACCTGAACTGTGAACTTTTGGTTACAGTTTGGTGCAGAGCAGAACTGCTTTATCAGATGGGAAGTTTAGTCTCATGTTCACCAAATCCCAGTTTACCCTAGAATTACTAAATGCATAGAGAAATATTCTAATTTTCATATCTTTTGTGAACAAGAGCTTTTTTTTCTGTCCTCTGGATTACACCCACCCAACCAATTTACAAACAGCTCCTTGCAGCTGTAACATTTCTTGATGAGATGAAGTGGAAAGTGTTTCTATAACACAAAAACCTTTGACTTAAGGGATACTGCAGGGTTAAGAATAGTTTTCCAGTCCAAATAGTTCCATTATGTTCTCTATAATGGGTATGATTGTTTAACAATAATTTTAGCTGACATGATTGAATATACATTATCTGAGCCACAAAATCTCAACAGGGTATGCTTTTTTTATGCAATTAATGTGTGCCTAGGGCAGGAGAAGACAAAAAAGGCTGATTATCTTCCATAAAAATAGCTTAGAAAATGCAGATTTGAAAGTATCACGTTCATGTAAACAAGATGCACACAGAAGTCTGTCCTGCATTCCTAGCTGCCTGGTCCTTTGAAAAACTCCCCTTGTGGGTGGCTCCTTGTGGCTCAAGGAGTAGGGTGCTGGCCTCATATACTGGAGGTGGTGGGTTCATACCCAGCCCTGGCCCAAAACTGCAAAAAAAAAAAAAAGCTCCCCTTCTAGGAGGAACTTTGTTGAATAGATTCTTCTTAAAGACTCCTATTAAAATAATGTTTATTCCAGCCGAGGAAAAGTGTGGGCTTGCCTTCAGCCAGTGGGAAGCTCTTTTAGGGAAGCTCGCTAACTGCTGCCCTATCCTCCTTAGTGTTTTGGGGGCCTTATGTGCCCTTTTTGGTGAACTTAACAATGTTGCTGCTTCTTGGTAATCAGATTTAAGTCTGAAATTTTTTCCTGACTATTTACCACGTGGGAGACACTAGTAGACCTTGGTGGGGACTACAGCACTTTTTGTAGCCTAGTGTGGAGACAGTCCTGAATTTTACTAACGCAAATGCAGGTCACTGTTGAACCAGAGATGAGATAGTAAAAATTAGCTCAGTTTGAGAAAGTATAAATCTGTCTTGTCCTTCATCAAACACAGATAAAGCCAGGAATTCCAAGGACATGCTCCTGCTATAACTGGTCAGAACTCCCTTTGAGTGAATACTGCATTCTTATTAACTGAGAAACTTTGTTCTCTAAAATCATAGACTCCTAAAAATTTTACTGTTTAAAATTCTATCAGTAAGAGTGAAACATCCCACTTTTATGTCATTCACTTTAACACAGAGAAGTGGTCTTGATTCTCTAAGGAAATCTGGAGCTTCGGCTAATGAGTTCTTGGACATACATTTCACATCTGTCTTATCTTTGTAGTTTCCAAGGATAGAGGAGTCTAGGCCCACTTGAACACCAGACACCAGACCTGATATTCAGCCCTTTGTACGGAGCCCTACTTTGTTCTGAGCCTATGGAAATGCTGAATCACTTAAACTCTACCCTTCCCCTAAATTTTATAATTTCCACAGTTCATCCAGGTACAGTTTCCTTCATAGTAATGGATCATTTTTCTTGGATTATAGGTTTGTTCCTGAAGGTATAGGGCTGATTGTGCTAAGATAGAAGTATATTCCAAGTGTAAAGCATGACAGGGCAGCAAAACTGATTTTAATTGAGTATTAAGAAATACTTCAATAAAGCAGTTGCACTAACAATTTATTATTTGTTGTCACTGTTTTTAACAGTGTTTGATGTTGCAGATATGAGAATAAGAAATCTCTATTGCTTTTTTCCATTTTGATAATTCTCAATTTAGCATTCAATGTATATGTGTGTAATTACACAATGTATGTAATATATATCCCTGTATCCTGTGTGTAATATATATTCCTGTATCCTGTTTTTCACTTTGAATGGTTTTATGTACAGAAATTTTTCTTCCACAAAGTAGTATCATCCTGGAGGGTAGCGTCCATGCTTGAATTCCACCTGACTTCTTTCGTTATCTTGGCCAACACTGGGGATATTGTAGATGTTCACTAAATACTAACCACATTGAATCAAAGTGGCTTGCCATTTTCAAATTTCCTTGAGGCTTTCCCCAAGTCTGAAACGGATTATTTCAACTCAGCATTGTCTGTGGCATCCTGTTCATCACAATTCCACCTCTACCTACAGAAGTACCCATTACCCTCAGGCAGTGAGGCACTGTGCAGTTGAAGCTTTTTACAGCTCTATTTGTCTGTGGTCTCCTAAATGTCAATGGATAGATGTGTTCATCATAATGTGTGGGAGGTGCGAATCAGCCCCTGGTTAGCGGTGTCATTACAGATGAAGTAGCTGCACAGGAAATGAGCTGTCAGGTTCTCTCTGAAGAGATAGAGTGTCATTTGCTCCTGACAATGTGCAGAAGTAAACACACAATTCCTTATCCCAACCTAATTTGTTTTTCAGACCTTTGCATGTTTATATTTGTTAATCCACTAATTTGGTCAAGGATGGTAAAATAAGCCATTAATTAAAAATAGGTCAGGAAAACCACTTATTGGTAGATTTGAATATATCAGTATAGTAAAAGCTTCAGTTTACTAAATGTGGCCTCAAGGAAGGCCAGGCCCTTGAAGTAGAGGATTGGAAGAGAAGAGTCATCTCTGCTTCTCAGTGGCTGAAAGTGGATCTGTGATATTGATCTACCTACACTTTTCCTTAAGTGAAACTTGGGTATATGGTGAACTCACCTATTCATAAAACCTGCAAAAATGGGAAATAACAGAAAAAGCCTTTTGAGTAGCCATAAAGGTTTGATAAAGTCCATATTCTAAATTAATTCATCTTCTTTCCACGCAGTAGTTCTCTTCAGTTCATGCTTGCTTGGCACAAAGTTCTGAAGCTTTGTTGTACGGTTTTGGGTCCCTAATGGCATCCCTATATTTGTGCTGGGAAAGGAAAGATAGGTAAAGGAAGGGAATAAACCAAGATCAGGGCTTTGGAGAATGACAAGCGGGGGGCCCAAGGAAGAAGAGAGGTCAGGGAGGAAAGGGGGGCGGTCACAGCATTAGGGTGAGAGTCAAAGGGAACGGGGTACCTTGGGAACCAGAAGAGAAGGATGTTAAAGCAACAGTTGGCAGAAATGCAAAAGGCTGCAGGGGTGATAAAGTTGAAGACTGAATAAAAGAACATTACGTTTCCCAGTTGGGAGATCACCAGTGGCTATTGAGGGATCACCTTCAGAAGGGAAATGAGAATCAAGAGGATTGCAGGGGGCTGCAAGGGTGAGAGAGGGTGTAATGAGACAGATCCAATCATGGTAAACAGGTTTTGTCAAAAGTGTACTTACAGAAGAGAGAAAAAGGGCTCAATGGTAGCAGGAGGGTTGAAAGAAACATCAGGGGTGTTGACCACGAATCCTTGAGCCTGTGTGTGTGGGGTGTATCTTACTCAAGCTCCCAGATGAGGTAAGAGGGGGTGGAAGGGAAAGTGAGAGGCAGGCAGGATAACTCTGGAATCTGGAAGAGAGAAGGGTCCTCTTCTCCAAGGCCATGCAGGTGCAGGAGGAGAGGACAGTGATGCATTCTAGGGCAAGGGGCAAGTAGGCCCAGCTCTGGTGTTCTCAGTATGGCCACGGTCCTCCAGAGCTTTTTTGTATATTTACTCTGAATATGCATGTATGAGGTTTATAAAATGTCTGCATTAGGTATCAGGAAGCTGCATTTCAGAGCAGCACGTACAGAAGAGGCCTTTCCCAGCAGGTCCAGGCAGGATGGCAGAGGTGAGTGCCCCCCACCCGCAAAGAGTCAGTCTGTAACCACTGTCTTGTGTTTGCAGAGACCAGTGGCAGCCCTATGTTAGGAGCCATACTTTGATGTGTTAACAAGAGACACTGGGCACATGTCCTTTGATCACATTAATCAGGGACCGAACTATAGGGCACTAACAATTGAGATTAGCATTGGCTGGGTGTGTTGGCAAGGCAGAACTGGGAAATGGCAGACTTTGGATACAGAAAGCACTTCTTGTCTGCATTCATTTTCAGAATTATATCTGCCGCACAAAAGGGTCTCCCAGCAGATTGAATAGGCTTTGCAATTAACAGGATGCTTGTGAGCATATGGTTTGCTTAGGGTAAAAGTGTTCTGTGCTCCTTTAGTGCACACCAGTTGGTGGTACAGGGAGGCAGTGATACCATGATGTTTTTTTCCCGACCTTCATGATCCTGATTATGTGCTGGAAGATTGAAGTTGCTAGAAATCTGACTACCTCTTTTTTTGTTTTTCTAGAACAAATGAACCAGTGACATCTGACTACCTCTTATAAAAGGTTGTTGTAATTCTTAAATATTCTAGCATGTGTATCCCCAGAGTAAAAGGCCAGAATATACATTAAATATACACCTCAGTATCCTCAGTAAAAGGCCCAAACATACTCCCATTGAAACATATATGAATGTATTTATTGACCTTCTAGGTGGAGGGCACTGGTCCAAAGCTATCCCACTCATTCCCATTGTGGTGACTTCTTTATTTGGTATTACAAATTTTACCACTGATCCCACCAGGGTGAGAAATAGCACTTCCCACTGCCTTTTCCCACCTCCGTGGATCTTAAGAATTCTGTCAGTTCCTTCTCATACCATGTTTAATTCCAGACTACTTGACTACTTGCAGTGGGTGCAACAGGTGTTAACGTGCAAACAGTGTATCTAGGGCACTCTCTTCTTTCAGGAAGATGACTGTACTCAAGGACACAAATTTAAAAAAAAATTAGAAATCTGTTCGCAAAATTTTATCAAAGCAGAGTAGGTGGGGGATAATTGAGGAGCCAAAGGTTGCAACGGTTTTGTCTCCTTCCAGCTCTGGTCTTTCACCCCCTCTCCCACTGTGACTCTGATCTTGTTCAGTGTGCAAACTACCTCTGCCTGGGCTTGGATGGGAACCATGCTAAGCCCTTAGGAGGAGGTGGGCTCTAGGCCTCCAGGAATTCATAGTCTGTGACAGATGGTGGCAAATTAAACTGGCAATTGAAAAAGCCAGAGTGTTTCCAGGGCCTCTGCTACAGGAGTGATTTCAGAGGGGTAGAGTCTGGCAAGACAAACAGCTGGAAAGTGGCCAAAAGCATTCTGCACTCGGCATCAGTTCGGTCAATAAACACTCCCTGGGCACCTATGTAGAAGCAACTATTCCAGACTGTGCACACACGAAGATGAAGGAGTCCCCATTCTGTTTATAATACAATCTAGTGAGACTGACAACACACTGAGGGGAGCAGGGACGTTTATAGTCTGGGCAAGAGGAAGAACAAAGGCTTATACGAGGATGAGCCCACAATTACGGCTGCCATATTATAGAAAGGAAATGCATGTCTATTGGTAGGGCTTGAATGACATGACGAGGAAGAGAAAAAATGAATCCTGGGGCTGGTTGGCCCCCACCATTTAAAGATGAGGAAATGGAGACTCCTCCCCAGCAAGATGAAGTGATTTGTCCAAAGTCAAGATCATTCAGGTATTTGATCTTCAGTAATTAATAGCACAAACAATACTACCAAAGGTTGAGATGTGTTGCACTCCTATCCCAGTGCTTCAGGTATAATAGCTGGATTAACTAATCCTTATAGCAAATTATGTTATTTTCATTTGGCAGATAGAGAAACTGAGACCTTGTACCTTGCACAAAGTCATGGAGCCAGTGATTGGTGGGTCTGAGAGTCACACAGGCTCCAGGGCCTAAGAACTCTCTAGGTGCACCAGCCCTCAGGCCTCTGATGGTCCAGTGCTGCTTCTCCTTGAACTGGGCATGTCAGGGCTTTGGGAAGACACTGTACTCTCATGAATAAGGGAGTGATGATGAAGATGATATTTAAGATGCTTGGTGTGGCCTCAGTGATCAGAGTGGACTAGAGAAGAAATGGAGAAGGGAGACCACGTTGAAGATATTCTAAATCCAGTTACAACAAACACATGGACCACGGCAAGAATGGAATGATTGATTAGCAGTCATTTACCACATAGTATGAACTAGTCTGTCCTTTTGCTTATCCCTCTGGGGAAAGAAAAACTTTAAGTGAAGAAAGAGGGTAGAAAGCTAAAAAGGGGAAGAAAAATGCAGTAAAGGGAAGGAGCAAAGGAGCAGAAGTAGACATGGAATAAATACTGATGGCAACTTCATAATACTCCTCATGTAGGTCCTGATCATTTGGGGGTAGTTTAATTTATTTTAGATAAATGTCAGTGTTGAATTCTCATTGAATGAGGGTAAGATGTCAGAGACCAAGAAAGATGCCATATCCTATTGAGGATGAGACCTTAGCAAGAGAGTAAAGACTAGGTTAGGAGCCCAGCTGGTTCTCATGGAGAGTGGGAGGGGGCATAGGAAAAGGCTTGTCACGCCCCAGCTGGGACTCCAGTCAGCATGTAGCCTTCAGCTACTGGAGATCTTCCTTGTCCAAGGTCTGTGACTGACTGATACAGAAGTATAAAGGCCAGGCCATTTCAGCCCAACATGGGCACCCCGACAGGCCACCAAAACCCCATAACTCCCTATGGGGTCAGCCAGGCTGCTCTCCTGCTGTGTGGCAGCTTGGCCACTCCCTCTGCCCCTCCTCCTTCATTTCTCCCCTTGGATAGGTGTGGGCCCTGAAAGTGCTCCTCCACGAACATCCTGCCAAAGAACTCTGCTCAGAGCTTGCTCCCCAGATGCCAGCCGCTGTCATGGAGACACTCTCCAGCTGCAGCTTCTCTCACCCACCAATACTCCATACTCGGACTGTTCTGACAGGCAGCAGGCACCTCCCTCTTCCCCGCTGCACACCACCCCCACCTGCAGACCATTTGCATCATGAAAGATGATCTTTCTTGTTTAGAAAGCCTGCTCTTCAGCTGGGGCAGAGGTTTGGCCCTGACTATTGCTGGAACCTTCCAACAGGCTTGGGACTGGTAGGTTCATCTCACTGTTGACTGCAGATGTCATAGGAGCATGCAACCCCTCGAATTTTTTTTTTTTTATTAGAAGCAATTCTTCATTTCTGTGAGATTTGCCAGCGCAGGTGAATCTACTGATAGACCTTAACTGTGTGTGTGTGTACACGCGTGTGTACACATGCATGTGTGTCTTTGTAAGTGACCACTGGAACCTGCTTCAGTAGTAAAGGGGATTCACTGTTACAACACAGACTGACCCATGAAGTCGGAGGGCCAGAATGCAGCTTGGGAACATGGTGCTCCCTGAGCTCTGGGCTGGAACCTGCTCTCTGTGCACACAGCAGAAGCCACCTGCCCCCAAACGTTGGAGTCACCACAGATCTAGCTGCACCATCTTCTGGTTTCTGAACACTGGTCCCAAATCCCCGGAGAGGAGAATTTGCTTTCCTGCACAGCCTGAGCTGGAAGGTCATTCATGCTCAACCCCCTGTGGCTGGGGGGCTTCTTACCCAACCTTAGCAGACTCTCCCTCCAACCCCTGCTGGGGGTGTGGAGTCTCAGAAAGCAGCTGTGTGGGGGGTGCAGAGGAGATGACCCCATTGGGGGTCAGTGTCAATGTGTGGAGGTGTCCAGGGAGAACGTCCCGTGGGTGAGGTAGGTGTGACTAGATTTCTCAGGAAACTAGATAACATCGTCGCTGGCACAGAGGAGCAGGACTGTGCCCGAGGAGAGGAAGACCAGATGATGACCAGCTGCTTGGATTAATTGTGACCTGGACAGACTGTGAGCAGGGCAGATGTGCTAGACCCTCCCCATTGTGTCTGAGAACGGCCTGGTAGAGTCACATGCTTGAGGGAATTAGCCTTTACTGAATGCTGAGCTCCCCTTCAGGCCTGGGGTGACATTCCCATTGTCATTCAGATAGGCACTGCTCTGGGATGCTTGTTTTCACACGCAAGGCATGAGCAGTTTCACAAATATCCACCAGATGGTACCTTCCTACCAGAAATTGGCTTTCAGGTTGAGGAACTCTAAATTGCTTTTCCGCCTGAGCAGCACACTATAGAATTAGATGCTTATACCAGCTGTGGTCAAAAAAGAGCAAGCCTACAGATCCGGTCCAGGGTGGTGGTGGGAAGGCTTACAGTGTTTTTACTCTCAAGAATATGAAACAGAAGTGTCCTCTCTGTGGTGGGGGGAGCCTCTTGTAGATGAGTCATGGAAAAGTCTCCGTGTGAGGGGAGAGTTGGAGGGTCTGTCCTGAGAGGGATGACTTAATAAGTCCTCAGTGATGCCTTCGCCTCATCCCATCAGATGCTAAATACCTTTGAGTCTGTTCTGAAATTAGAGTCGTTACCTTATAAACTAAGGCCTTGTTACAGAAATCTCCTCATTTCTTTGGCCCTTTGAAAGCTGACTCCTGAGCAATAATCTCCTCAAGTCGTTTAGGCTCCTGGGACTGGGGATGGTAACTCATGCTCACTGTGGGGTGGCTGTTTTGTCTTGAATTGAATGGTACTTTCCTGCTTCAGCAATTGGTCCCCCTGGTTCACTGAGGAGCAGGTGGAGACTGAAGAGGCCAGTATGGAGGGAGGACCACCCAGGCTGGAGGCCCTGCTGCAGCAGGAGTCTTGACTATGGGAGATGACCGTCCTGCCACTGGATGGATGGGGTTGGACAAGAGAGGGAGCAACAAGAAGGTAAAGGTTACGTTGTTTGCACCTTTGAGTTTGCAAACTAACTTGAATATCAGCTTGCAGATTGTATACCACCCATGCCTTTATTATTTAAACCTCTGAAGAATAAAGATCATTGTCCACATTTGATGGTCTAGGAGCAAAGGCTGACTCTGGACTTGGGCCCATGACTGTCCGCTGGCTGGCGGAGGCCTCCTGTCTCTTGTTATTGTTTCCACTCATTTTCTGCTACATGCTGAACATTTAGGCCAAGCTCACCTGGGCCTTAAGCCCCAAATACAACCCCGTACTTCCTACATGGGCTCTGAGGTCAGGCTGCATTCTTATGAAATAGGCCTTTTCTTTCATGTTTGCCTGTCAAAAACCTACCCCTTATTCTAAGCCCATCTTATGATGGCTTCCCAAGTCCCCAAACATGCTGTCATCTCTTTGTCAACTTTGGTAGTTTGGGGGCATTTGCAGGACCTCTCTTTTTTTGAATCATGGTCTCACTCTGTCGCCCCAGCTAGAGTGCAGCAGCATCATCATAGCTCACTGCAATCTCCAACTCCTGGGCTCAAATGATCCTCCTGCCTCAGCCTCTTGAGTAGCTGGGATTACAGATGGGCACTACCACGCCTGGCTACTATTTCTATTTTTTTCTTCTTCTTCTTTTTTTTTTTTTTAATAGAGATGGAGGGCTCATCATACTGCTCAGGCTGGTCTCAAACTCACAGACTCAAGTGACCCTCTCACCTTGGCCTCCTAGAGTGCTAAGATTACTGGTGGGTGTCACAACACTTGGCCAGTGGGAGCTCTTTGAGGGCAGCATCTTGTGCTTCTCTGTGGCCTCCCCTGCAGTTGTCCTGGGGTTGGTCTCAGAGCAGGCCTGTTGATTTGTGTGGTATAATCACTGACTGCTAAAATTACTATTGTATACCATGAGCAGCACCCTTGGCTTGTGCCCAGAGGAGGCCCTCTATGATTTGAAGCCACATCTCTTACCCAAGCTGCGATGGTCTGGCAGGTAGAAGGCTCTCTTTCATCAAGGCTGGAATATCATAGCACCTTTGGGGTTGACCTGTGACTTTCCAGAAAAGTAAAGAATAAGCAGTTGGGGCCGTGGTGTCTGAGCACTTCATCTACCTGAGCTGGGGGAGCCCCATCTGGAAGCTTCCTGGGTGGTCAATGTCAGCACCTTGCTGACTGTCCTCCAGTCTGGAGTATTCCTCTGTCTGCTGGTGCCTGACATCCCTTCAGCTGGCCACACAGACCTGTGTTCTGGAATCAGAGATAAGACTTAAAAGGCAAGATTTCCTGGGACAGAAAGAAGTGATTTAAATTCTCACTGAGGTGTAGGCTGCTGATAGAAGATTCTTTCCTGAGGATAGGTTTCAACTAGAAGGAGGGGATTGGGCAGGGAGAACCCAGAAGGACACTGAGCTGACCAGCGGACCAGCAGAGGGGTGAGCAGAAAAGATGGTGCCATGTGGGGCAGGGCAGGGAGCCAGGGTGAAGGGTGTCCGCTCCCATCCGTCGGCTCTGTCTAATTCTGACATGCCATGCTATTGGATCTCTGAATGCTGATTTCACAGGAGTAAAAAAGTAATTTTCTAGAAAAATTCTAATAGATTGCCACTATTTATTTGATTACTTAAAAACATGAGCAATAAACAAACAAGCACAGCAGAAACTCTACCACGTGTAGTCACCATCAGTCCTAAAAGAACAGATGTTTTAATGACAAAAAAGTGGAAAAGACAATCTCTGAATGAAAGATAGTCTTTTACAGTGACTGAATATAGTTTTGGGGGGAAATGAATTTTTGCTCCTTTCTGGGTCCCGGTGCTATGACTCCTTGACAATGCTGGCAGAGACTTGCATCCAGATACAAACTGGTTTTGGGAATCCTCGTTCCACCAGATACTAAAGCCCCAGCCAGCAAATACTTCAGGACATGCTGCCCCCCTGGTGGCCCAAAGGAGTTGCTGTCACTGCTAAGGGCATCTGTTTAGGGCCTTCTCCGGCCTTGCATTCGGTCTCTATTGAAAACCCACAGTGCACTAGGCACCCCCATGTAGGTCAGGGCTCATGGAGGTAAAGAGAGCCAGCCCTTTGCTATTAAGGAACTTTTCTGTAACACTGATGCTTCAAATGAAAGGTAGTAAAATTGTCTGGGTTTGTGTGTTGAAAGATCTGTCCCTTCAACTCCCTGCTTCACCTCATCACCACTGCTTCCTGGAGGCACGGATGTGGGTGCTGTGGGGGGCGCTCACCTTCTCAGCCTTGGAGAAGTTCAGTAAAGTTGGGTCCACTGGCCACTGTCAACCTGGTAACAGAGAGAGAGGGTAGCTCTCAGAGAGTGGGGCATGTGGCATTGCAGTGGGAACACAGCATGCAGCGTGCATGTTCTGGGAGGTAAAGGAGATGAATGTTTTTAAAGGAAAAGTGAAGAGAATTATGTAACTATTTTGAAATGATCATCCTTGGCTGCAAAGATCAGTAACAAGGTGATGCCAGTCTGAGGGAGTTGCTGGGTAGATGTCCTTGTGGGGCATTTTCTGCGTAGGATTGTAATGGCCTTGTCTGTCAGGGCTGTGGCTGTTGCTTAGTCCTTTGTGATGGTTTTTGTTATCAGGCATACAAGGGTGAGAACTCTCATTTTAGTCTTTCCTGGATCAATTTGCAAGTTTTTTGGTTTTTTTTTTTTTTTTAAACATTAGTGATTCCTGTTTTGATTTTGCCAACTTTCACACCACCAGCACTTTATCTCTAGCCTGGGAGGGAAACCTGGGCCCACAGACTCTCACTAGCTGGAAAATGACCTTATAGACTCAACATGGCTGGAGTTTCCCGTGGGGCTTGCCTGCTCTCAGTTCTTCAGTCCTCCAAATCCTGCTTATTTGGCTAGTGTGGAGCCAGACGGGCTCAATTCCCATGAAGTCCTGCCATGCCCACTCCAAATCCACCGTGGCCTTGATATCCTCAAGCCTACTCTCTGCCATCACTGTTTCTTACTTTATTTTCCAAGTAGAGGCGAATTCCTTGAGAGCCAAGGTCATGTTTACCAGTTTTCCATCCATTCCCTCCTTCTCAAATTACATCCCTGAGCTTACAAGCTTTTCTTTTATTATGTATGGGAGCTATTTTCTTCCTTTGAAATATTGGGACTACACTTAGTTCTCATCAAAATATTTCCTTATCGGCTCGGTGCCCATAGCACAGTGGTTACAGTGCCAGCCACATACACGGAGGCTGGCAGGTTCACTGGTGGGTAGGAACCCATCCTAGGCCAGCTAAACAACAATGACAACTATAACAAAAAAACAGCTAGGTGTTGTGGCGGGTGCCTGTAGTGCCAGCTACTTAGGAGGCTGAGACAAGAGAATTGCTTAAATCCAAGAGTTTGAGGTTGCTGTCAGCTGTGACACCACGGCATTCTACCAAGGGTGACATAGTGAGACTGTCTCATCAGAGATTATAAATAGTTAAGTCAGTATAGGCTAAGTTATAGCCTATAACAATCAGTCCCTAAATCTCTGTGCGTACCTTAAAATACACAAAGTGTATTGTATTTCTTCCTAATGTTACATAGCTACCATGGGTTGCTTAAGGATAGGGTTGCTAGATTTTGCAAAGAAAAGCATGAGCTATCCAGTTAAATTTGAATTTCAGATAATCAACCATTTTTTTAGTATAAATATGTCCCATATATTGAATACTAAAATTTTTTTTTCTGAAATTCAAGTACACTGGTACATTCTATATTTTATCAGACAACCCTACTTAGGGGCTCTGCTCCAACACCCCCACTTGAGACACAGGTTAAAGTTGCCTCTGCCTTGTCAACATCCCAGAAGAGAGAAAGGGAATGTGGGAATTTACACACCAGCTCTTGAAGTTTTATTTTAGAAGTAATTTATATCATTTTCAATCCCATTTCTTTGGTCAAGACCAGTCATTTGGTCATCTCTACCTTCAAAGGGGTGGGGAAATGAAATCTCACTATGGGCTTAGAAGGAGAGAGGACCAGGTTATTTGTGACTAGCCCAAATAGAACCACAAATATATTCTGGTAACAGTGGGTGAGAAATGTTATTTCTCCATCTTATTATAAGAAATCCTATTAAGCATTAAGCATAACCTTTACCCTGTAATTTCTTTTCTTTTCTTTTTCTTTTTTAGAGACAGAGTCTCACTATGTTGCCCTCAGTAGAGTGCCATAGCATCACAGCTCACAGCAACCTCAAACTCTTGGTCTTAAGGGATTCTCTTGCCTCCACTTCCCAAGTAGCTGGGACTACAGGTGCCCGCCACAACACCAGTCTATTTTTTATTGCAGTTGTCATTGTTGTTTAGCAGGCCCAGACTGGGTTCAAACCCACCACTCTGGATGTATGTGGCTGAGGCGTAACCACTGTGCAACGGGCACCGAGCCTGCCCTGTAATTTCTACCTGATGGTTTACTATTGATTTGTAGCAAGCAGAGAATGATTTTCATGGCCATACCCATTTCAATATGTGAAGATGATAACTAAGGGTTGTTTTCTTTTATCTCTTCTTCTCTGGATTAAGTACCTCCTTTTTTATTTTTTATTTTAGAGATAGAGTTTCAGTCTCTCACCCAGGCTTGAGTACAGTGGTGAAATCACAGCACATTGCAACCTGGAACTCTTGGGCTTATGTAATCTCTTGCCTCAGCCTCCTTAGTAGCTGGGACTATAGGT
>CAUYQV010173428.1:0-16177 GCA_963574575.1 Galagoides demidoff | reverse complement strand
TAGCAACCTCCAACTCCTGGGCTCAAGCGAGTCTCCTGCCTCCACCTCCCAAGTAGCTGGGACCACAGGCACCCGCCACAATGCCCGGCCATTTTTTGGTTGCAGCCATCATTGTTGCTTGGCGGGCCCGGGCTGGGGATTCGAACCTGCCACCTTAGGTGTACGTGGCTGGCGCCTTAGCCGATTGAACCACAGGCGCCGAGCCTATTTTGGGAGCCTTTTAATCACAAATTCAGTTTTCTTAGTGTTTATATGGTTTTTAAAGTAATTTTTTTCATACTGAATGAGTTGCAGCAATTTGAGTTTTTTGAGAAATTTGCCCCTTTTTTATTTATTATTTTTTAAGAGAGATAATTTAATATGAAGAATTAGTAGCCAGATACAGTTTAAAAGACCCCAACCAGAAATGCATAGATGTTGAAGTGATGAGGATAGATTTTATTAAAAAGAAGCATGATAAAAACCATTGTGATAGGAGAAAAGAGACTCCAGTATAAAACTGGGCTCAATTCTAAATGCAATTAGAATAAATGAGGATTTATAGCCATGGTGCAAGTTAGGGGGAGGTGCGTATGGGGCATCCATGGATGGAAAATTAGTAACAGGCAACAGTAAGTCTACAGGCTGAAGACAGGTGATCAATTGTCACCTAGGGGATGATGGGGATGAGGCACTTAATCAGATGTCAGGTAGGGAGTTTTATTTAGCTCCATGAGAGTCTAGATAAAAGTGGACTCTATAAGGAAGTATATACACAGGCCTTGTTGAAAAGGTTCATGACTAAACTTTGGTGAAACAAAGAATCTTTGTCAATACAAAGGTTTTTGTTTGGTAGAAAACTGAAAAGATTAAAAAAAAAAAAACAAAAACCTCTGAAGTATCAGGGTAGTAGCAATTGTAGGAAACAAGTCCCAGGGTAGGGGAGCAAAGGACTTCCACCCAGACAAAAACTCAGACCTCTGAAGAGGGAGAATTGGCTGGGTTGTGCTTGTGTCTGTAAGATGGGGGAAATCATGAGTTTTATAAGTGATGGAAAAATCGCAAACTGAGCAGAGCTTCTGCCACCAGGGTAAAGAAACTCTTTGTTTCTTTTGAATTATCCAGTGTTTTCATAGAGTTATTTGTAGTATTTCTTACTATCTTTTTAACGTCTCTGTGTGTCTGTAGTGATATCTATGTTCTATTCTTGATGTTGGTAGTTTGTATCATCTCTTTTTTTGTTGTTGTTAGTTTTGCTAGAGGTTTATCTATTATTTATCTTTTTCAAAGCATCAGGATTTTGGTGATATTGATTTTGTCTATTTCTCTCTTCTCAATTTTATTGATTTCTGCCCTTGCATTTATTACTTTTTCTTCTTACTTACTGGGTGTGTTTTTGCTTTTTTTTTTAGGTTCTTGTAGTGGAAATTTGTTGATTTGGGACTTTTTTTCATTTCTACTGTTTATATTTAGTGTTATAAATTTCTATTTCAGTGCTTCTTTAACTGTGTCCCACTAATTTCAATATGCTGTACTTTTATTTTTATTCAGTTTAATGTATTATTTTATTTCTCTTTATGTTTATTCTTTGACCAATGGATGATTTTAGAGGTGTGTTTTTTTTCCCTCAATTATTTGGTGATTTCTCTGTTACCTTTCTAATGTTGAATCCTGGTTTGGTTTAAATTTTGTCAAATAATACACTATATGATTTTGATTGCTTTAATTTTTTGAGGCTAGTTTTCTGGTCTAGGATATGATCTACCATATTTTTCATATACACTTGAAATGAATGTGTATTCTCCTCTTCTTGTGTAGACAGTTCTACATATATCGATTAGATCCTGTTGGGTGTTGGTGGTAATTTTTTGTGTGCTTTGTGGTTATTCTGCCATTTTTTTTTTAACTTAAAAGAAAGTCTCTTTTTCTGTCACCCAGGCTGGTGTGGAGTGGCACAAGCACAATTCATCGTAGCTTCAAACTCCTAGACTCAAGTAGTCCTATCACCTCAGCTTCTTCAATAGCTGGGACTATAGGTGCATGCCACCATGCCCAACTAATTTTTTTTTTTTTAGAGACAGGGTCTTGCTATGTTACCCAGGCTAGTCTTGAACTCCTGGTCTCCAGAGATCTTCCTGCCTTGCCCTCTCAAAGTGCTGAGATTATTCCTTGCCTAACCTTGTTTTTTCAGTTTTTAAGAGGTTATTGAAGTATTTTCCTATAATTATGGATTTGTCTATTATTTCAGCTTTTACTCCACCTATTTGAAGATTTTTGTTTGTTTGTTTGTTGCATACACATTTAGGCTACTATGTCTTCTTTGTGGATTGACCCTTTATCCTTTATAATGTCCCTCTTTGTCTGTAGTAATATTTTTGCACTGAAGTGTATTTTGTCTGATATGAATACAGCTACTCTTTTGCTCTTGTGATACATATTTGGATGGTACTTTTTTCCCCCATTTTTTTGATACTAGTATGTCCATATGGTTATATGTGAAATAAGTTTTTTATTGCCACATATGGTTGGGTAATTTTCTAAACCTGTTATACCAACCTCTGTATTTTTTAATTGTTGTAGTTATACCATTTATATTTAGTGTGATTTTTGATATGTTAGGGTTTAAATCTTCAATTTTGCTTGGACTTTATTTGTCTGTACCTGTTGATGCTTCCTTGTTGTTGACTCCTACAATGCCAAGTCCTAGAATATGTGAAGCAAAAGCACAACTCAGGGAACTCACTACCATGGTGTTATTTGGGTTCTGTGGTCCTTACCTGGCCTTTTCCTTTCTACATTTAGAGTCTTATATTTGTTTATGCATACTACCCAAGTTTTTAGTTATACTTACAAGCATTAATTGGTGAAAGCACATCTATTCTTACTTCTCAGAAGTGATATAAATATTTAAAAAGAGGGGAAACTCTTCACCAAATAATTCATTTCATTTTTAATATTTCTAACTTACATTAGATTGAAGTAATCTAATTATTTTCCAATTCCATCTTAGTTCATTCTTTTATCTTTCTATCAATGCCAACTCCCTGAAACACGTACACATAAAGACTTTCCTTGGTTTTTTAAAATATAGTATATACTGTATATGAAAAAGTTCTTAGACTAGGAATAATTTGCATTAAAAAATAATTCTAAGTTCTATTTTATCTTAGTTTTGTTCATATTCTATTTCTTTTTCTTTTTTTAATATTCTATTTCTAATAAATACAAACTCACATTTCTTGAACCAAGACATTATTTTTTGGTTGCATTTTATTCGGTTGAGTACCTACTATGTGTCAGCTCCTAGAACCTTTAACAACTCATCTGGAAGATATTTATCCATTCATTTTACAAAAAGATACCTCAAAATTTCAAGTGATCAGTTGGATCTATAAATATATACTTCAAATTAAAGTTTAGGAAAGAAGATATAAAATATAAAGCTATTGAAGGTAATGGTATTTTAAACTATGGTTTAACATACAATTCCTGAGTAACTAGGAACATATAGAGCAATGACAGGGGCCCAGAACTGGTTAATATTTACTAAGCAATAAATAAACAGAAATAACTAAAAGGGACATATTCTCTGTTTTGATGTTGCTTATAGTCTGAGAAAGGAGAAGGATATATCTCATCTTATTTCTTTTGATTAAGAAGTTTTTAGCACTGTAAAAATCTAAATTTTAATATTATTTGACATGGAACAAATGGTATTCCAAACTGTTTTAGGAGACATGAGACTTACATACATTGTCTTTGTTTTTGAGTTCTCTTTGATTTTCTTATTCCTATTGTCTGTATTATCTTACTTCTTTTCCTTTCTCCCCAGTTATCTTCTGCTTATCTCTACAACAACCCAGCTCTAACATTGCCTCCCCTAAAATGTGTTAATATTTATCACTACTACCTCCCTTCTATATCCCATAATCTTAAAATTATAAATAAAATTACAATAATGTAAATTGAATGATATTTCTCATCTCTGTTGTCAACTACCTGTTTTAAATTTCTCTCCCTCACAAGGAGCTCTTGTAGTGGGCTGGGAGGCTTACATATATCTAGGGCAGCCATAAGAAATATGAGCCTGTGATTATACTTATCAGTCTGTGGAATACTTAACATCCTCCCGTCATCTCACTTAATAGTGCATAAATGTAAGGATAGAGAAAGTATTTTAATTTTTCAATATTGGGAAGTTGTGGAGTTCCCAGAAAGTAGAATCTAAGATGGAAATTATTATGAAAGGGATTTATTAAGAGTGGACTCAGAAGAAAGTAAGGGAATCAACATATGACAGCAAAATAAAGCTAAGCAAAGATGTGGATTCCTCTGGGAATAATTCTTGTCTCATGGGGAGTTCTAGATCTTCAATTATGCCACAGAAATAGTTCCATCATGAGGTATGAAGTATTTGCCTTTCTGCCCTTTTAATCAGTTGTTGGTAGTTTTTTGTTTTTTGCCACAAAGAGCATAATCTCCTGGGAAAGAAAGCTTACACAAAGAGTATAATCTCCTGGGAAAGAAAGCTTTCATGCATCCAAAGACAACTCTCTGGAGTATGGTGCATTTTTCAGTTGTTGGCAGCCGGTACATGGTATCCAGGGGTTAAGTGCTCTGGCCCAGTGGTGGGTATATGGGCAAGGTACCAAATGCACTACTATAGCACATCTCTTGGATTGATCAAAGATCCCTGATTAAATAAAGTCCACCCATGCACAACTTCTCTTAGATTATGATTGGCCACATTTCTGTGAAAATTAGAAGAATCATTGATACAAATTAGGGCCCCCACTTCCAACTCTACCAGGGAGTGTGAATTTTTTAAGGAGTATGAACCAAGCTGTAAGACTTCTTATACTGCGGTCTAGATCTAAGATGAAGCTATTCTTGCTTTTGGATTTGGTCATAATTTTACAGTAGAACCTCTGTAAGCTGACCACCCAAAGGACTGTAATAAACTGGTCAACATAAGGAACTAGGCCTACTATACTGAAACATACATATGGTGCATATCCGGTCTACGAAAATTAGGTGGTCAATGTAGGGAGCTGGTCAACTATGGATGTTCTACTGTATTTCTAAGTATGGATATCTTCCTAACTTAAGAGTTTAAACTTTTCTTTTAGCGATACGTAACACATGAGTGTAATAAGTACCCTTTACTTTGAGAGGATGTCCCAGTTGTGACCACACAACTATGGGAGCCTAAGAATGCATTAGTACAATAAGCTCCTGAACTTTTATAGGTTTTTTCAATTTTTAGAAACACATCCAATATACTTGCCCCTAAGTTGCAGTAAGCATAGTTTCACTCAAATAATGGACCAGTATGCTATTCTGTGGATTGTCTAGATCAGTACTTCTAGTAATAATACCAAAACAAGACACAGGTGAAATTAATTTTAATAATACATTTTATTTAACCCAACCTATCCCAAATGCTAGCAATATAAGGAATTATAACAGAAGCCATAATCAATATTTTTTTTCCCCTTGCTCTGGGTCTGAAGAATAAACATTGGATGAGCTTTGACAGCCTGTCTTGACTCCTTTGCAGAGAAGTCAAAATAGAATACATAAGAATATGCCCAATTCTTCTCTATTCAGAAAAGAGCCTGATAAAAGAGTAGAGAGAAGACCTAGAAACTGTCATAAAAGTTTCCTTTGCTATGTTCTGGGGCTAAAATATAAGAGAAAAGCATATATATCCCAGCTTCTCCAATGATGCCCATTGTTATATAGATTACCTAGAGTGCTAGCTATAATTTCTTTCCATCTTAAGAAAGCATGCCAAAATCAAGAAAGCAAACGTGACATCATTATAGGAATAATCCCAAACCAATTTAACTTACAAAGAAGTAAAATTGCTTGCTAACTTTAATACTTTATTGCATGTTAGGACATGTTGGTTTTTCCTAAGACCTAAATTTATGGCAACAGGCATTTCTAGCAGACCTGTAAAGGATATTAGAAATTATCTATTTTGATCCCCTCATTTTTCAGATGACCTCCCAGGTAAGCCTTGGAAATCTCTGGATTGGCAATTCTTTTTATGTTTCATGTTCAGTAGTTGACTCTGTTTGCTCAGCGTTTATTTTTATGTTTTACAAAAGGATGTGGATTATGTTATGTTATAATTGAAAGCCACAAGCATAAGCATCCTAAATCCAATTCCTCTTCATTTCAGTCAAATTTCACATTTCATTACGACAGAATTAATTTGATGGCCAAATCTGGTATGTTACTGCTTTCCAGCTAGATTTGCTTCCAATTTAACATCCTAACTGTGCTTGTAAAATAGACAATAAAACAATCTTTTCTGATTTGGGAAGTACTCTTTACTCTTCGTTTCTCTCTGCTCCACTGTAACATTTTAGCTGAGTTTTATGGAACAATCATTTTCCTCATCTAATTACTGCAATTCCCTAGTAGATGGCCTCCCTTGCCCTGCAATAGCAAAATTATCATAAATACACAATTCCACTGCCAGCATCTCATCTTGCACATGCGTCAGTAAGCAGAGCTAGGTTTTTCCTCTCTCTAAATTGTGTTCTTGCTAAATTGACAATTTTCATATGAACCAATCAAATCTTTCTCTGACATTCCAACAAATTCCCCAGAAAGTTAATCTTGCCTTACAGGCACTCTTCAGGTTCAGCTTCTAGTGTTTACACATAACTGTGCACACAGACAAAAACCGAGAGTGAAATCTCCTGGTTGACTCCTTAGACACCAGGACTGTCTTCCAACATGGGCAGAGAGCAATTCTCCCCAAAAGGCCATAGCAACAAATCATACGTGCAGCAACACAAAACTATTCATAGAAGATCAACAGAAAATACTCATTCAACAAGAACTCTTACCCAAGTTTGCTACCAAATAAAAACTTACGAAAGCAATACTGAGGAGTCTAGAATCCAGATCTAGTTCCACGTTAAAATAGGAGGCTGTGATTTCAGAAAAGATCAGAACTTGAGGAGTGTTAGAATAAAGTCAACGCCAAGAACACCCTGAAAAGCATATTCCAAGTAGAGTAGCCAAAGAGTTGTCCTACCTGTTAAACCTGTCCAATAACACACTGTCGTCAAGGTATTTGTGAACAACCCTAACCCAGGGATTGAGTCTAGAGTACAACTTGCAAAAGAATTTGGAGTTCCAGGGTCCAAATTTGGTTTCAAAAATCAAAGACCTTTTTTCCATATCCAGAAACAAAAGATAATCTTGATTAGGCCTTAAAGACAAGGGTATTAATAAAAGCATAAATATCTCTGAGATAAAAGAGTTCAAGATACGGAAGTTACATAAGATGACACCAACCTCCCTAGGAGCTGTCTTAGTTCTCTGGAGCACCAAGACAAATTCTGTGTACTTCATCTTATTGTCACCTTGGAGTGAAACTTTGGCTGGGACTACAAGCTGAGACTTCTCTGCAAATGTCAAACAGGACTTCAGGAGGCAGACAGGCACCTAAGGCATCAGATGGCTGGACTGATATGGGCAGGCTTGATTCAGCAGCTCTTGAGGACAATGAGATAAACAATATCATTTTTACTCATCATAGTTATGTTTGAATTAAGCAAAAATCAATTTATGTTAAAACTTCTAAATGAATACTTGATGAAGAAACAAGATTATAGTTTGCCTCATAACATAAAATCTCCTCACAGATGACTTATTAATTAAAAATAAAAGAAAAATTGATAATTTTGCTATGGATAAACCTGGTTGACTCTCCCTTAGGTAAGTGCTGAAATTCATTTTACCAGTAATGGCACAAACCAACACGAGGTATCCCTAACATGATGCATTTTAAAAAAACACACACAATATTTCTTTTGTTGCATTAATGCTCTGATGTACATAAGCTGAATCTAATGAGAAAACACCAAACTCAAAATGAATTATAGGCTTTTAAAATAACAGCTCTGTATTGTTCAACAACACATTGAGTAATGACAGTAAACATGGAGAAAAAGCTGACTCAGAAAATATTTTGAAAGTACATCTCCCAAAGACATCTTTTATATGTAGCATGTGTCAGTATTTTTTTTTTTTAGACAGTCTTACTTTGTTGCCCTGGGTAGAGTGCCATGGCATCACAGCTCATGGCAACCTCAAACTCCTGGGCTTAAGTGATTCTCTTGCCTCAGGCTCCCAAGTCACTGGGACTACAGGAGCCCACCACAATACCCAGCAATTTTTTTTTTTTTTTAGAGGTGGGGTCTCGCTCTGGCTCAGGCTGATCTCGAACCTGTGAGCTCAGGCAATCCACCTGCCTTGGTCTCCCAGAGTACTAGGATTACAGGCGTGAGCTGCCGTTCCCTGCTGCATGTGCCACTATTTATGTGGGGAAAAAATATGAGGCTGAACAATTAAGTTCTCAAACTCAGCCTACAAAAAGTGCTACAAACCTCATAGCTGAATTCAAAGTCCTCCTCTTGGGAAGCTTTGCACCAACACAGCACCTTCTCTGCACTTCAGTGCAATTTTGGAACTCTTTTTCTTGAGTGGCCATCAGAGCTGTCATTGTATGAGGTCAGACAATTAAGTTCGTGAACTCATCCTGGAAAGAGCACTACATACCTCGTTGCTTTTTCGGCCATAAAAAGGAACAAAATAATAATGTCATTTGCTGCAACTTGGATAGAACTGGAGACTGTAATCCTAAGTGTCTCCAAAACAGAAAAGACAGATACACACAGGCAAAAGAGATGTAAAAGATGTTGAAACCAAGAGGGCAGAGAACGGAAGGGGATAAAGAGTAAAAACTTATGTATAGTGTACAATGAACAGTATTCTGGTGAGGAACGCACTAAAATCCCTGAATTCAGTATTATATGATGTATCCGTGTAAGAAAAACATTTGTACCCCCTTAATGTTTAATACTGTATTTTGAAATAAAAATAAAGAGATTAGGATCTGGCATCAAACAAAATTCCTGGCAGACTCTGCTACGTTACTGAAGTGCTATAACTTTTGGTCAGTTTCTTAAATTCTGTAAGTTTCAGGTTGCTCCTCAATGCAGTAAAGGTAATACAAACACTGACCTCCTATGGTTGTTGTGAGGATTAAATGAGATATAATATCGCTTCCAAGTAAAACAGTGAGTACACGGAAAGTTAGCGATGTTATTAAAATGCTATGTTTACTTTCCCCATCTGTGAAATGAGAACAATAATACTCCATTCACAAGGTGATTGTGAGGAAAGAAACAACATATTGCCTGCCACTTAGGTTGGCACTCAATAAAGTTTATGGAATAAATAAATAAAATAATTGTGTATTTATTTAGAATGTCTGCTGGAATGTAGTGATGATGGCTTCCTTCGTTTTGACAAGAAATCATTGTGGAAAGTGCTTAAAGTGATGGAATTGCCATCATATACCATTTGAACAGGCAAGGAATTTTCCTCACTTGTATCTCAAACATTCCAAGTATAAAATACTAATAAATGTTATACACATGTTTTCAAATCTGAGGTATCCAGTATATTCCACATTTTTAAAAGCCTGGATAGATCAAAAGGCAAAATAATTACTGATTGACTTTGTTCTTTGGTTTCAGAATTGCAATAACATTCTTTTTTATTTCCTTAGATAAAAACCTACGGTTTTAGTGTTTGGGGGGTTAAAAAACACGCTTAGTTTGCCAGATAAGAAATCACGCCAACGAGAACAATATTTTGAGTCTCAAATGACTGCCTGAAAAGAAACTTTTGCAATCTAGCTTATTTGTACTGAGTATATATGTCTTCTATAGAGACATACACACAGAGCGGATTTTAAAACCTGACGGGTTTTTCTAAGAATGTACTTTGCAATGAATTCTTTGACATTTTCTTTATGATTATGTCTGTATTAAAAGTGAGAAAAAACTCTTTTATTAAAAAAGGATGAAATTATTTTCTATAGAACACTTGCTCATCTGCGTTACAAGTATGTTATTTCCCCAGCTGCTATTAGTTTGTGCTGAATGGGTATTCAGATAGGCTTCCATATACGGTCATCTCTTTTTTCAATGCACATTGAGCCATGGTTGAAACGGGATTAGTTTTCAGCTCAACTCCATACTGCATTTTGATAAATTCAAGCAAATGACCAATTCAAGTATATTCAAAATACATTATTTACAAAACTGGGGGATTTTTTCTGAATCCTTTTACAGTTGTTTGTTTTTCCTTTTCGTTCTTTAATATGTATCTTGCATGATAAACAAAGAATTTCTATGAGGGTTGAAAAATGTTGATTTCAAGTTATTAGAGCTGAAATGAAATTAATAGTTTCCCTTATCTTTTACATTTTGAGCATTTCCTACATTATTAGTAATTATTTACAAATTAGTTGTAACCTTATGTGACCAAGTGGCACGATTATCTCTTATTTTAAATAAAACTAGGTTCTTCAGGAAATTTATTGTGATGAGGGAAATAATAGGTAAGTAAATAAATACTGATATTCACAGTTTTTTCATTCTTTTTTGTAAGGGATATTTGATCTTGGGGGGGGGTTATTGGACATTGCCATACTTATTAAGAGACTAGGTGGAAGGGAGAATTGAGAGGAACCAACATAGATTTTATTGATTGCTAATGGAATATTAATGGTATTAATGAAGGACAGAAGGAAGAGAGGCTTAAAATGAGAAAAGTGTTGAGGGAAGCACATAAAATAAGTCTAAGTAGTATGAAGGGAATTTTCAAAGATTTTTGGAAGGGATGGAAGGTGGGAGGGAGAAAGAGAGAGAGATAAAGTTCGTGTTTAGGGATACATACTATTATAATAACCTTACAAAGATCACTGGACACCATATAAATTTTTTAGTGCTGCTATAATAAATTACCACAAACTTAGTGGCTTAAAATAATGCAAATTTATTATCAGTTATAGGAATCAAAAATACAAAATTAGTTTCACTGCAATAAGTCAAGATATTAGAAATGCTGCATTCCTGCTGGAAGCTCTGGGACAGTCTACACTCCTTGGCTGAGAGTATCTTACATCTTCAAAGCCAGCAATGTTGCATCAACTGGCTCTTCTGCCTCCCTCATCTACATTAAGGACCCTTGAGATTACATTGGGCCCACCCAAGTGATCCAGGATAATCTCACTATTTTAAAGTCATCTGCCAACAATCTTTACTTAGAATCTTAATTCGTATTTGCCACGTCACATAACATACTCATAGCTCTTGGAGATTAGGATACGGACATCTTTGAGGGCCATTGTCCTGCCTGTGACAAGCCCCAACCCTATATCCTTTATTTAAGACAGAACATAACTCACCCCGAAAAATAAAATTACTCCTCCAAGGTAAACATACTATAAGTGCTGTTGCAAAAATACTCAGTCACATGACTCATAAGAAACATCTAGAACTTTAATTATTTTTGGTAGCTCTATTTAGTCCATAAATGGTATAAATCATTTTATAATCAATGGTGAATGTTTATGTTGCTCACAACTTTTCATGGTAAATGTCTGTGAGCATTTTTTGCAGAACTTTCTAGTACAGTTATAGTAAGAAACAAGTGATTGAACATACTTCTCCTGAACTGTAGTGGGCTATAACTGTTAGTTTCATGTCCTCAATTGAGTACTGGACTTTTTTGAGGACAGGGTCCTTCCTGTATTGATCTTGTATTACATAAACACGTCTATTTTATAGTGCCTATTATAATGTGCATAGGCAATCGATGAAATACTTTAAATGTCTGGATGGGTGTAAGGCAGAAGGAATAGGGGAGCAATAAACTCCCTGCAAGAGGAAGAAGTATATCTTGCTTGTTCTTAGCACAAGTCTGGCCTTTAATATTTTGCATTGTCTTTCAATAACCCACATGAAATGATAAGTCACCACAGGATCCTTTTCAAGTTGTTTTTTCCTAGTTGTTAAGTTCTGTGATTAAAAAGGCATTGGAAATGCCTTTAAAAAAATCTTCCAAGGTGATGTCAAAATGCCATCTCTGGGACTATGATTTTAAATTCACTGGGCAGCAAGATAATTAAGATAGGATCATACACAACAAGCGATGCTAGGTCAGCCGGTGGAGGAAGAACATCTGTCCAGAACAGGAAACCAGAGGAAAGAATGAACATGGGAAAAAAAGAGGTAAATTTTAGCCTTTTCACTTCTTCTACTGCAATGAAGAGTATGATCGTTAACGGTGACCTAATTTCTCACATGTTTATCTGAGCAATTGTTTGAAGGTAAGGATAATATTGTACACCTTATCCCCACTCTCGGGGCTTGGCCTATATTAATTTAATTCTAAGTTCTGTTATATATGGAAATTGATTTAATAGAAGTTGTACCTGGTAATATGGTTGAGGCAAGGAAAGAGAAAACAGATCTCAACAGAAGAATAGATTGGAATGATGACAGGAAGCATTTTTGTCTTAATAGAGCAAGGGCTTGAGTATCATGGACATTCCGTTTCTGGTATTGGAAACTTCTTTGTACTTCCTACTTGATGCATACACACACCAAATGCATGAACTTGTAACTCACAGATATACACATGTACATACACACGCATGTACACAGAGTAAAACACCCCATAGAGTAAAACAAGAGAGAAATGAATGATCATCTCTTTTAACAGGTTAAAGGAAAAATAATGTCCAATTCTGGATAGGAGGGTATGAACAAGGACTAGCTCTATTGATCTGTACCTCACAGTTGCTCTATATTTCCAAACCTATTATCTCCTATACACTCTTAATACCTTGGCAAACAGTGCTCAAACCTCAAAAAAATAGTGTTTTATAACTTTCTTATTTTTTAGGATCATTGTGAGATGGTCTGACAAGCAATGTTTAATAAAGGTTACTGTTGGCTGTCATTGTCATGATCTGGAATGAAGTGCTAAGTTCACTTGCTTTTTGAGAGCAAAGCTATCCATTCCTTCCTACGCTCATTACAAAAAAAACAAAATCTATTTGAACAAAGTGCCTATTTGTGTAGATGACTATTTTCCCCACTTTTGTATATATGCCTTATTTTACTTTTGTTATTGTTTTCATCTTTTCCCCATGGAGTACTAACAAGCGGGGCTTATTTTCTTTAATTGTAAGGAAAGTGAGATGTGTCCTTTTGTTGGCCTTAATAACAATTGAACCTGTCACCTGTCATAACCCTGGTCTGGTTTGTGTGCTCAGGATAAAGAGACCCTGGTTTATCAGGCCAGGCCTCCAGGCATCTTCCCAAGTATACATGGAATCAAGGGCATATTGGGACCCAATCATTATAAAGATAGTTCCCTGCAGGTTTTGAGCTGGAAGGGCTGGTTATATCTTATACCTACACTTGTGTCCTCAGACTTCCTAGCTACAGGGTCAGAATTAACAATGCCCACAATTGCCACTCTCTGAGTGTGTCCCAGGAGGCTTGTTTCCTTGACTGTAAATTGCCCATCATTCTCTTTTGCTTTCAGAGACCTTTGGAAATATTGAGATTCAGTGTGTGCACTGGAGCCTGAGCTAGAAAATGAGGAATAATGACAAACTGAAAAAAGTCCTCATGATTATCTTAACAAAATATGCTCTTATTTCTTCCAGTGGCATCTTTATGAATATTAGCCTTTCGATTCCAAATTTAAAACTTTTCTCTAATTATTATAGCTTAGGTTCACAAAGCAGCAAGGGTTTCAAAGTGCCATCCTGTTACTGCTGCTGTCTGATGTATTTCTATTGGTCTTTTCTTGTCTTGCCTGTCTTTGAAAGCCCAGCCCCTGTTGAAGCCTTCTCCAGTCCATCTAATTAAGGCAAAGTACCCAGTCGCTTGCGCTACCAAGTTACTCTGTATTCCTTGTTCCTGTTATTCAACATTTTCTCATTCAAGCTTGCACCATAGGAGCTATTTGTCCATGACTCTCATTCTGCTGGAGCACTTCATGACTGCGGACTATGACTTACTCATTTAAATGAGGAAGGATATGATTTTCTGTTTTCTTCACCAACTTGATTCTCGCCCATTCTTGTTCCTTCTGGGGAAGGCAATTTTAGAACAATATTGACTATCAGGATTTTGGCATAGAATGATTCTGATTGGCAAGTTAGAGGTTTAAAGATGTGCCTGAACTAGAGATAAAGCGTCAAGTTAAGTTATGCTCTTTGGGGGAGGGAAGAAGACCAGATACTGAAAGAAGTAAAGGGAACAGGGAAAACAGCATTTGAATCCTATCTATGAGCTAACATGACTGAGCACAACTTCAGTGGGTTAAATAAATAATATCTGCACATTGGGACCTTATTCCATGAGATTGCATCCTGTCTGGTTATGGGTTATATCTGTAAGCCCCTTGACAATATTATAAGACAAAAAAATGTCCGATGTTATACATAGATAGAGATACAGTGCCAGAGAGACAGATAGATAGATGCTATAGGTGCTTTGTACCCAGTATAAATATTTGACAAACTCAATAGCTTGAAATTCCTGAAAAAACATTACAAACATCATTTCATCCTGAGTTCATCCTCAGTCAAGCGAGCATTACACAGAGTGGCTTAGTGTAATCCTCGGCTCCAGATCAGCAGAGTCATTAGCTCAGACATGTGGAAAAGAGTAAATACATGAGCTGCTAGACTGCAGCAAAAGCCTAGCTCTCTGTTCCTGCTCTGTGGACCCTGCCACGCAGGCTCTTCCCAGAGCCCAGACCCACGTTTGGGGAATGGCTATGTTAAGCCGGCTGCAACATGATCAAACTAGCCTGGGGTGAAGGAGGAGGGAGGCTAGCCATAGGTGGAACATAACAAATACTTTGATACTTATTTGTTTGTTTGGAATGAAAATCACTGCTGGAAAGTGACTCAGGACATGTACATATACATTTGTATGGAGGGAATAATTGCCACAAACTTTTTAAGACATTGGTAATATTTGTTGAAATTACTAATGTGCACATTTTCAGCTAGCAGTTCACCTTCCGAGAAGAACACATGCTATAGAATTAATAGCACCAGTGCAATTGTGTGCGCAAGTAGTAGCATGTGTCTGTAAAAAGAATGAGGTAGATATTTACATGATGACCTGGATAATGTATGTAATATGGAGTTAAAATGCATATTGTTGAGATGCACGCGTGTACGAACACACTCTGCCCCTCTCCCATGGACATAGACATATAAGCATAGATACAGGAATCATTCCACTGTCAAAACTACAATCACAATGTAATTAATTGTGTATGTTTTTATAAACATAAAGGAAGTAGTAGAAGGCATTTTCTAACACAAGACTAATCGTATCCTCCCTGAAATTTACAAATAGGTACTTCTCTCCAGTCCTAGAGAAAAAGAAACTGAATCTCAAAGTGGTTGTGTACATTTTCCAAAATAATAAGGCTGGAAAGAACTGGAGGTGGGGTTGAGATATGGATACATCTGTTTGAACTATGTTGCTTCCTGCAAGTCACATGTTCCTTATATACGTGTATTGTGCTATGTCCTATAAATATTTGTGAAATAATAAAATGTATCATTTTATAGTTTGTAGAAAACATGTTGCTTTTGGGATCAGAAAATCTGGGCTTAAATCCTCACTATACTCTATAAAAAGTCTCTGAGCCATTGTTCCTTCAACTCAGAAGAAGGAATGATAATTCTAGCCCACATTTCCTTACAAGACTGTTGTGAGGATTAAATAAAATATATTATACATACAAGTAGAGTAAGTGACAGCCTTCATGAAAGCAGGAGCTACCTATATTTCTGTTATCACTGCACATCCAACACACAACGTAGTGCTTAGAATAATCCTTTTTTTCAATTTAAATTTTATTGAAGTACAATTTCTGTGTAATAAAGTTCATGAGCTTTAAGTATAAAGCAAACAAGTTTTGCCAAATGAACATATTTTATAACTACTGCTCAATTACAATAAAGAGTATTATCATCACTTGAACTTCCTTAGACCTACCTGATCTGGTAAAGGCTTATTGATTTCTATCACTAAAAACTAGTTTTTCTTATTCTAGAATTTTATATTTTATCTTTTTTTCCACAGAATTAAAAAGGCTAAATTTAATGACAATAATAATATTTAACATAAGGACTGAGAACAAAAACCTCATAAAGAATAGATGAAGATATATACATTCAGAAAAGAAATCAGATGATTGCTGCAATAAATATTAAGCAATAATAATAGTAATAATGCAAAGAAAGTAACATTCACAGTGTCAGATAAAAGTA
>CAUYQV010173426.1:0-51854 GCA_963574575.1 Galagoides demidoff | reverse complement strand
ATCCTTTCGCCACTGTGGAAGTTGGAATTTGGTCAAAATTTTCTGTGTGAGTTTACTTATGTGGTGGAGGATTGTGCTGGTCATTATGGAGGATAGGTCTGAGACTATCCTGGAGGGCTGGTTTAGCTATAGCAAATTTCTTCAATGTGTGAATGTCATTAAAGTATTTAATTTCTCCATCATAAATGAAACTCAGTTTAGCTGGATACAGGATCCTGGATTAAAAGTTAATTTGTTTTAGGAGGTTAAAAGTCAATGACCACCCTCTTCTAGCCTGAAAGGTTTCAACAGAGATCTGCTGTCATTCTTATATTCTTCCCATTGTAGGTTATGGTTTTCTTATATCTAGTTGCTTTCAGAATTTTCTCTTTCATATTAATTTGAGTGAAGTTAATTATGATGTGCCTGGGGGATGTCTTGTATGGGTTGAGTTGTGCTGGGGTTCTGAAACTGTCTGCTAACTCTGTGCTTTGTGAAGCCACTTTGTCACCTTCAGGGATTCCTATAAGACGAATATTAGTTTTCTTTGAATTATCCCAGAGCTCTCTGAGAGAGTGATCCATTTTTGTTCTCCACTTCTCTTCATCCTTGCATGCTTGGGCACGTTCAGAAGCTTTGTCTTCAATATCAGAGATCCTTTCTTCTGCCTGCTCCATTTTGTTACCGAGGGATTCTACTGTATTTTTCAGATCTTTTGAGAGCTGCAACCTCTTGCCTCAGTGTTTCAAAATCTTTGGTCATTTTATCTTTGAAATCGTTGAATTCTTGAGTTATCTTTTGAATAATTTCTTGAGACATCTTTTGAATAATTTCTTGAAATTCTGATTCCCTCCTTTCTTCTATTCTGTTAATTTTATTTGCTATCCAAATTCTGAACTCAATTTCTGACATCTCAGCTATCCGTTTATGGGTAGAATCTTCAATTGCATCTGCCCCATCCTTCCTTGGGGGAGTTGATCTACTCTGGTTATTCAAATTACCAGTTTTTCTGCTGATTCCACCCCATGCTGAATTTACACCATGTGAGACCATACCAGAACCATTCACTCAGTGGCTGCCACTGGAGAAGATGCCAGCTTCCTCTGGTTGCCCAGAGAGGCAGAGCATGTCTGTCCAGAAAAGCCTCAGGGGTGTGAGCCTTGTTGTTTCCACTGCTGTGGCTGCTGCTCTTCGCTTCGGGGTACCACCATTCTAGTATGGTTCCCTGTCAACTGGCCATCCTCTAGTAGTTCTTGGTGGCTGGCTGGGGATGCCAGGAGTGTACAGTTCTGGCAGTTCTGGGCTCACCTGGCATGAGTGCCTGGAGCTGAGAACTCCTCTGCTGCTGCCTGCTTTGACACGCATAGCTCTATCAACCAGTTCTGAGCCTGCCTGGAGCTGGGGATTCCTCCGGAGCTGCCCATGGGTAGGAGGCAGCTATAGCAAGCAGTTCTAGGCCTGCCCTGAGCAGGGGGTTCCTCCGCCCCTGTGGGCTGAGCTCTAGCAAGCAGTTCTGGGCCTGCCCAGAGCAGAGGACACCTCTGCCACAGTCCATGAGATGTACGCAACACTAGCAAGCAGATCTGGACCTACCCCATGTGGGACCCTGGAGCAGGGAACTCCTCCACTGCTGCCTGCCCGCCTGATGCACCCAGCTCTAGCAAACCGTTCTGGGCCTACCCAGAGTGGAGGACTTCTCCGCTGCCATCCATGAGGCACGTGTGGCTCTGGCAAGCAGTTCTCAGCCTGCCCAGAGCAGGGGACTCCTCTGTCACCCCCAGGCACAGCTCTAGGAAGCTGTTATGGGCCCACATGGAGTGGGGGACTCCTCTGGCACTACCCACAGGGTGCCCATGGCTCTAGTAAGCAGTTCTGGGGTTTCCTGGAGCAGGGGATTCCTCCGCCACCCCCTGCAGGGTGTGTGCAGCTCTAGCAAGCAGTTCTAGGGCCTCTTGCTCAGGTGCCTGGAATGGGGGACTCCTCCACCACCATCCACGAAATGCATACAGGTTTAGCAGGTTTCTGGCTGCAGTACCAGAACTGGGCGCTTGGTCTCACAGGGGTAGAGGATGCTGTTCTTGTGCCCCTCCTCACTGTCTCTGTAGGCAAGAGGGAAGGGTGGACTAGAGATTCAAAATGGCAGTAAAAATGTTTGTTCAGTTTTTCTGCCAGGTGGGAGAGTGTTCAGAATCTCTGCAGGGTCCTTCTAGGTGAGTAGACCCCACTTCCTGTGGTTCTCATACATGGGGTGAGATAATAGATCCTCAGTTCACCGCTTGCCTGTAGAAAACTACAGGAGCAGACAAAGAGAAAACCACAACTTTCTTGGGGGAGGGGATGGACACTTTTCCTTTGGGATGTATTATGTACCTGTAAATTGCTTTCTTAGAGTCTCAACTTGCCTCAGCAGAGATGTCCTGCAGATATCACTCTTCTCTCTCCGATGGGCTCCCAACCTTCAACTTTATTGGGTATTTTCTGGACATTATCCTTCCTTCTGGACCAGAGCTTCTGTTGGAGGCTGGCACCTGTCAGCCATCTTGTAACCTCAAACTCTTGGACTCAAGTTATTCTCTTGCCTCAGCCTCCCAAGTAGCTAGGACTACAGCCACCTGCCACAATGCCTGGCTTTTTTTTCTTTTTCTTTGAGAAATGAGGTCTTACTGTGGCTCCACGTGGTCTTGAAACTGTGAGCTCTGGCAGTCCACCCACCTAGGCTTCCCAGAGTGCTAGGATTACAGGTATGAGCCAGGGCACCTGACCAAGTCTTTATATTTAAAGTGGGTAGATAACATATAGTTATTATTTCTTATTTTTTTATTTAGTCTGACAGTCATCTTTTAATTGATATTTGGATAATTTATATTTAAAGTGATTATTATATAGTTGGATTAGTATCTACCATGTGTGTAATTATTTTCTTTTCATTGCATATATTATTTGTTTTTCCTTCCTTCCTCTCTCTCTTCTCTTCCTTTCCTTCTTTATTTCTCTCTTTTTTTAATATGGTTTGAAATGTTTTATTGTGGTAAAATATGTATAACATAAAATTTATCATTGCATCATGTTTTAACTATACAGTTTAGTGGCATTATATACATTCACATTGTTATATGTGATCTGACAATTAAGTTCATGAGCTTCCCACTGTGTGCTTATGTTGGCAGCACTGTACAAACAGCTTAGCAAGGTTTCATAACCTTGGTATATCAGTGTCTCATAGCTGAATTCATGTCAACATGTGGTGGCATCTTATTGCATGTTTTTGTATGCCATCACAAGAATGACAGAGCTTGAATTAGAACAACGAACAAACATTACATTTCTTGTTAAACTTGACAAGAGTGGAAATGGAATCAGGGATATGTTAGTCCAAGTTTATGGGAATGATGCCAGGAAGAAAACAGCATGAGCAAAAGGATGTAATGTTTTTCTGAGGGGAGAGAAAGCATCACTGATGAAGAGAGGTCAGAAGGGCCAGTAATGAGCAAAAGTGATGACAACATAGCAAATATTTGTCAAATTGTGCATCAGTTGCCAGCTGACTGTGAGAAGCATAACAGAACAAGTAAACATTGATAGAGATACAGTTAGGAAAATCTTAACTGAAAATCTTGGCATGAGAAAGTTGTGTACAAAAATGGTCCCAAAGTTGCTAACTGATGAATAAATGCAAAGCACTCACGTGGCACTGTCAGTGAGGGAGTTTTTAACTAGTAAACAAACAACTGTATTGAAATACCCTCCTTACTCACCTGATCTGGACCCCAATGGCTTTTTTCTTTACCCAAAGATAAAGGAAATATTAAAAGGAAGACATTTTAATGGCATTCAGGACATCAAGTGTTATACAGTGATAGCTCTGATGGCCATTCCAAAATTGCTTTGAAGGGTAAACTAGACACATCAGTATATGGCTTCCCAAGTACTTCTAAGAGGACTACTTTGAAGGTGACTGGAAAGTACTTTTTCTAGGATGATCTCATAAACTTAATCATCAGATCTTGTAATTTAATGTAGGTAATCTGGCAATATTCCAGGCTGGCTATTCCTGTTAATATTCATTACAGCAAATTTATTACATAGCAAATATCTTTTTTTAAGTTCCAAAAGTGATTCTGGTTTCCAGAAAGGCTTCTTTAAGTTTGTACAGCCTCTCATGGTACCTGATGCCTTCCCATTTCTTACTGTCTAGCATCATAAACTCATTTAGCACTGTGGCCTAAGTATATATTGCCAGGTACAAACTGAAAATGGTAAGTACCTCAATGATTGGCAGATGAATGGGATTGTATTCTTAAAATACTCCAAAATAAATTTGGTATAATTCTGTAATTTATGCCAATTGGAGTGTGTTCTCCTCTTGGTTTAAGGTGTGAATCTGCAAATGTCAGCTGAGGATTCTCTATTATCCTGATAAATCCTTTCCTTTCCTTCTATATTGGTTCTCCAGTTTCATAAATCTTACATTATTGTCTTTCTTGGTTTACTCTCTAATTGTGGTAGGGGCAATAGTTCCCTGAGGATGGACATATGGGCAGTAAACTTACTGCTTGAGCATCTAAAAAAAACTTTTAATCTTCCCTGTCCCATCCTTTTTCCTCTGGGTTTCATGTTGGATTGCTTCACTCATTGTCTTCCAGTTTACTAACTTTTCTTTTACAAAGCTGATCTATTATTAATCACATCCAGTGTGGTTTTTTACTTTATATATTACAGTTTTCTTCTCCAGAAATTTGACTTCAGTTTTATGCTTTCCAGGTCTCTTCATGCCTCTCTCTAACATATTCAATCTTTACTCTTTCTTTGTGTGTATATCTCAACTTAGTATTCCTTTACTAGCACAGGTTTAAGAGGGAGTGGCACCAGACCTACATGTTCTAATTACCACTCTTTATCAAAACCCAGGGACCTTTTGATTTTGAATTGTGTTACAAAGAACTGATTGATTAGCTTATCTCTCCACCAACAGAAGGTTAAAGACAGAAGATTGTTGCTGCTGCTCTCACCACAGAAACAACCAGCAGCAAACAAGCCTATTTCCTGTTACTGGACTGCACTTTTTCTCTCTAACAACTAATAATAACAGGACCAAGACCAACCTCCTATTCCAAATCCTGCCTTCTTTCTTTGCCACAGCTTCTCCTACAACTGCAAAATCACTTGGTCATTAATCACTTAGTATCACTGGAATGCTCATATAGTCACCACCAAAGTACAGTACTAGAGAAAGGTACAGTATTAGAGAAACGTCAAACTGAACATAATCCATTCACCAAAAAGGAAATTCCAAATAACTTTTCTCTTTTTTATATTTCTCAAACACTAGATGGGGAACTCACAGATTACAGGACATAAAAAGCCCATTTTCTGTCCTATTAATTGCTATATTTTTTACAGCTACACCCACAGATCTCTTTTCAAAAATAGCATGAAAAACATGCTGATCCAACCTAACCTTTAGGCTTCTTGTCTTCTCATCCCCTTTCCTTTCTATTCTGCAGTCCTGAATCTCAAAGAACAAGTTCTTTTGCAATGATAGTCTATTTATAATCCTATCCAGTGTGTCTTCATTTTAAATATTACAGACCCAAAGATGAAAGATTATTCCAAGGCATGAAGCAAAAGGAAAATGGAGTCCTGGTTCTATGTGGTCAATGTGGTCTTTATTTCACCTGGGTGCAGGTGGGGTGAAATCCCTGACCAGGAAAGAATTCCACATGTGGGCTATGGTAGATGGGGATTTAAAGATTGTGGTGGGGTGAGAAGGGGTAGGGATTGGTGCATTCATTATTTCCTGGGTGGGATATGTACTTTGGTATTTCCTGGGCAGATCAGTTCTACCTGGGCAAGTCAGTACATTCAACTCTATCAGTTCTCTCCTGTAGAAATTTGACTTTAGTCTTTTTATGCTTTCCAGTTCTCTCCAAGCCTCTATGTAGCATGCTAAGTCTTTCCTCTTTCCCAGTGTGTTTATCTCTGGGATAAACTTTACTTCCTCTAACTGGATCTTTTGTAACCTCCCTTCCATATCTTCACAATGACCTTTCTTGCTGGTCCTTCATGTTCTGATGTTTGTACCCCACCCCAAATGAAATCCCTTTTACTAAATTACTAAATGATAAGGTTAGTTATCTTCCAGGGGCACTTAAATGTTTAGCAGCAAAGTGTTAGTCCCAGGGACTTTTCCTTCTCCACAATCCTAAGAATGAGGCTGAGCTGTCACCTATTTTCAGAAGAAATTAGACTCTAGAGGTCTGGCCAAGAGATTTAGATGAAGAACTCTGCCTGAGCTACCCTAGAGATACATAAACTAGAATTAGAAAATCATGTTGAAGGAATAATTGTTGAGCTCTTTCTGCCTCTCCTCTCTAGAAATAACTCTAACTCAACAGAGCATGCCATAACTTTGAAGGGTCTGCTCAGCATTGCCCTTAGGAAAGACAGCTTCTGCAAGCTGCTAAATGACTGGTCAAATTCATTTATTTTCATCTTCATTCCATCCCACAGGCTTAGCAAGATCTTTCTATTCTCTAACACAAATGAGATGTTGAAGATTCATGTTTGTCTTAATATGCAGAGAACCGGGTGAGTACTTCCTAGGAATGAATATAAAGCAGTCTGTCTATTATTAAGACACCCTAAAGAATTAGATGCAGCTAAGGGTAAAAGAAAAGTTCAGAGCTCATTTCTTATCTTAAAGTCACAGGAGTTGAGTGGGAGGTATCACTACTTCAAAGGTCACCTGGAAAACAATTACATACACTAGATACTTGGGGATACAATCCTACTTTAGGAACGAGCTGTTCCTTATTTAGAAATGAGTATCTGCCAAGTGTTATTCTACATGTTTTACAAAATCTCTTATCTTTGCAGTTATTCTACAAAAAATAAGTGACCTTATCCCTCCTTGGCATATGAAGAAAAGCAGAAGGTCAAATGTCATCCTTGAGGGGACCTAGTGGTTGTGCAGAGCTATTCTAATCCACTTATTTAGGCCTAAAACATGGGCTCTGGCCATACCCTACCTTCCTTTAGGACCTAAGGCAATGTTTTTCAACCTTTTTAACTCATGGCATGCTTGAACCTATAGTTTGACTTCTGTGGCACACTTAAATTAGGTTGATCAAGAAAAAGAATAAAAGAAAAGAATATACTTACTGTGCTTTGAACTTATTTTGAAAATAATTAATGATCTTTAAAAGTTTTCATGGCACACGTAACATCCTCTCCACCAGTTAATAATCACTGACCTAAAGGAACCAAGGACCCAGAAATATACTAACTTAATCAGACAAGACATCTGACATCAGTTTTCATTGTAGACCACAGGATTTTGGGCCCTATTTGGTTATATGTTTTGTTTTCACAGCACATGTACTAATATCTACATTGTGTCAAATAGTTTTTTAGGATTGTGATGAAAATTGGGATCTATCAGCCTTACATACACAAAATAATATGACTTATTAGGAAGCAACTTGACCTTTTGGTGGAAGGGTTGTTCCTTCTTAAAAACAACTGGTGAAAACACAAGTCCAGAGCTCACTATCGGACACCTGAACAGCCACAGAGTTTATTAACTCTACCTAGACTCTGTCATACAGGTATATTTCACGTTTCCAGAAGTTGCAGAAATATGTTTTTCAGCAGCTTGGGCTTATTTTAGTAATGGAGGTTCCTTGATTCAACTCAAGCACATGGCCATGAAAAAGGACACTATTATTCATAATAGTGGAAAGTTTAAACTCCCTGAACTTTAAATCACAGAAATGGCCTGAGTTCAGCTCTGAGGCTGTATTAATGTATGCATGCAGGACAGAAACAGAAGCCATCATGAGGATTAAAAAATCTTCAAGGTCATTGGGAACACTGATTGCTTCTAAACTAAAGCAATCACCGGACACTAAAATTGAGGCCCGGAAAAGAAATAATGCCAACTGAAAACAATGCCTTGTTGGGCATTGTGTCTGCTCCAGCTTTCCCTTAAAAACCTGTGTGTGCATAGGAACTGGCAAATGATTTACTGAAGACAAACCCAGGCTGTTTGTGCACACCTTCTTCTATTTTTCACCTGGATGCTGTATTCATCAAAACCTTCTTCACTTCCATCCTCACTATTGCTGCCTCCACTTCCCCACCTTTGCTAGGCCAGGTCCTACTCTACTGCTGTAGTGCACTTTTCTAGCAACCTCCACCCAAGCCAAGACTGTTCACATCTCTGTCTCTGCAACATCAAAACACTATGTGCATCTGTCTCCCACCTTGAGATGGGAATTAACTTGGGGCATGTCTGGGCCTTCGATTTGTTCTTTGAGCACAAAGCATATGGTTTGGCACAGAGTAGGCACTCAATAAATATGCTGAATGAATGAGTAAATTAGTAAATCTGTAACAGCGCTAAGCATCAAAAGCCATTTGAACATGTCAGTCATGAAGGAATTCACATTGCTGTATTTTCCTGGATGGGAAAACTGGCTGACACAGAGGACACGTGGGGCAGGAACATTCTAAAGATTTGAAGATATCCCTTCCCAGGGACTGAGACCCTGAGAATCAATTGGAGTCCAGTGTTCAGATGTTCTTCTAGGAAAAACAGAGACTGGGTGAATGAACATAAAATTATCCAAGTAGATAGATTTTTTTAAATGTTCCCAAACACCAGACACCATTGCAATTTATTTGTTCATCTGTTTAGTAAAAATGGAGTCTCAGTTTGTTACCAAGGCTTGTTTCAGACCTCCTTGCAGTGGTCTCCCAAAGTGCCAGGATTACAGGTATGAGCCATCACAATAGTTGAGACATACTTATACTAAAAAAAAAAAAAAATCATCTTTTGTTTGAAATTTAGGTTTAACTGGACATCCTATTTTTGTTGTTGTTGTTGTTAAATCCAGAAACCTTACTTCAAATCCCTCTTTCCTCTATTGAAACAGAATGTGATAGGTACTAGTAGTTTCAGCTATCAGCCTCCTTTCTGCTATGGCCACATTGCTCAGCTAAGCTACTACAAGAGAGGAGTTTCCAAATATAATGAAATTTAACTGGGCCCCCAGTTAATTGTATCTGACAATCCTGGGTGGAAGTCAAAATTCCTGATTCTCAGACCCAATCTTCATGCTCTTGAGTAACCAGGTAACTTCTCTCAGCCTATATTCACAAAGACCAAAAACATGTGAAGATGCCTAATTAGCTGAAAGTACTACAGATGTATTAATTGCTTTGTGTTTTTGTTATCCAGCTCTTCTCCTTTTTGAGCTTAGAGAGAAAGGCTATGCATTTTTCAGTTCTGACTCTTGAAAGCATCCCATAAATGCCTTGACTCTGGTGGGTAATATCACATGATTATTCAGACAATAACCACATGAAATTCACCCCCTGGTCGAATCTCATCCCAAATTCTCAGAAAGGTCAGTCATGTCTACCTGCAAAGCAAGCCAAGGGCAGACAGGCTAAGACAGATCCAGCTGTCTGTGCCTGGGAAGTGAGGTATTAAGAATGATGAACCCAGGGAGTTGTGGGAGATAAGACTATAGAAATGGTGTGTAATATAATTGCAAGGTTCAGACAAGTGAAATGCAACACCAGAGCTATGCAGAAGTGTCTTCTCTACTGGTGTTTCTCATCCTTAAACAGACGCAAGAATCATTTAGCGATCTTGTTAAAATGCAGGCTCTAATTTCGTTAAAGCTAGGATGGAGATTGAGAGTCTGAATTTCTGACCAGCTCTGAGGTGATGTGAGTGTTGCTGATCCATGAACCTCACTTTGAGTAGCAAAGATTTAGAATCAGTTTCCACTCCTCCTTGATCAGACGGTCTGCCATGACGGACTGTGGCAGCTGCTGCACTACGGTGTCTTTCACCACCTGAGCCACAACAGTATTGATGGGCATCAAAACCAGTGATTCCTGGCCATGGGTGCATGTTAAAATCTCCTTGGAGCTTTAAAAATTCATTCATGCTCTGGCCCCACCCTGCAAACAGTGTACTCATAGTCTGACATGACCTTATAAAGTCCCCCACTTTTTGAAGCTATTTTCAACTGTCATCCCCCTTTCCAGGGATTGATTTAGATATAAGGTGTATATTTCATGGTGGCCAGTGAGACACCGAAACAGTGTGGTTTGAGGTAGGGTTTTGTTGTTGGCAGAAAGGGAGGAAATCTTGTTCTTCAGGTCAACACTGTCCCTTCTGCCTTTCTTGTCATTATATCAACCCAAGAGTTAAGTTTTAACATGCTGAAATAGAGGAGCACAAAGCTGGGAAAATCCTGGGTCTCTTGACATTAACCTCCAGGAATGCTCTTCTGTGAGACAACAAATGTCCTTAGCATTGGGTTTTCTGCTGCTTGGCAGCCAAAAACATTTATGTGTCAAGCACAGGGCTGGACACCTTGTATGCATTATTTAATTTAATGCTCACAATAGTCTTGCAAGATAAATATTATCATGCCCATTTTATAGTAAAGATTCTCCAGAGGGGAATAAACTATGCAGCATACAATATAGAACTTAATTGTGGTCAAGTCTGCAAGGGAAAGCTCAGTTTTTTGGTTTTTGTTTTTTTTGAGACAGAGTCTCATTTTGTCACTCTCGGTAGAGTGCAGTGACATCATAACTCACAGCAACCTCAAACTCTTGGGCTTAAGCAATTTTCTTGCCTCAGTCTCCTGAGTAGCAGGTGCCTGCCACAATGCTGGGCTATTTTTTAGAGACAGGTCTCGCTCTTGCTCAGGCTGGTCTCAAACCTGTGAGCTCAAGCAATCCACTGATCTCAGCCTCCCAGAGTGCTAGGATTACAAGCATGAGTCACTGTGCCCGGGCCAAAGCTCAGTAGTTTTGCAGTGGTGGAGCCATGGGAGATACATAATGTTTTCTCCACGTCCTGATCTCTTCTCTCATCAGGCCAAGGAGCTAGTAAAAGGGTTTGACATCTTTTATCAGTGGTTCTCAACCCAGAATGCATATTAGAATCCCTTGGGTAGCTTTAAATAAATGTCAGTTAGATCTTATTGATTGATGATGTTTTTCAGTTTCTCTACATTCTTACTAATTTTCTGTCAAGTTAGCTTACCAATCTCTGAGCAGATCATTGATGTTCCCAACTATAATAACGGATTTGTCTATTTCTCCTTTCAGCTCTTGGTTTTTGCTTTATGTGATTTCAAGCTCTGTTGTTTGTTGTATACACATTTGTAATTATAGTATCTTTTCAATGAATTGAGCTGCCCACTAGTCCCAGGGCTGCATGATGTGGGACTTTTTTACTTCTGCTATTGGTGGGTTGGCCAACTCACCAGTGCCCTATTGTAGAGTGAGGTTTCTCCCTAGGCCTTTATTGTATTTCCTGGCCTTTTGGCCAGAATGTTCAAGCTTTCTTGAAATTTACATTTGTGCCTTTTAACAGTTCTGGTTTCAGGTTTCTCCAGTGCCCACTTCAGGGGTATATGTAAGGAAAAAAGAAAACCTAGGGAAGTAAAGCTGGGGAAATCCCAGTCCACTGACAATTTTATTCTTGAATCCTGTAGTTCCTAGCCAGTCTGCCTTTTCCTTTCCAGCAAAGTTCTTTTTATCATTGCCTATTAAATAATTTCCATGGAATTTAGTAATATTTAGAGTAGAGAAAATTTGACTCTATGTCATCTTGTTCTGGACTCAGAAATCTGGATGTCTTTTATTTCCTTTTTTTATTGCCTGCTTTCCCTTGCTAGATCCTCCAGTCAAATGCTAACTAGCAATGATAAAAGTAGTTATTATTTTTTTTTGTACCTTCTTTGTACTTTCAAGACGTTCTGTTTTTCTACAACTATGCTTTTATTATTTTTTTTTTATTGTTGGAGATTCATTGAGGGTTCAAACAATTGATTGCAATTGTTAGGTAAAGTTTCTCTTATAATTGTGTCCCTCCCCCAAAAGGTGTGTCACACACCATGACACCCCCTACACACACCTAAAAGTAGGTATTATTGTTTTATTCCTGACTTTAGGTAGAATTAATTAATTATTTCCCCATTGCATACTATAACTATGGGATTTTTGTGGGTAAAGTCTGTAAGATTAAGTAAATTCCCTTCAATTCCTATCATACTATTTTTAATCACAAAGGGGTATTAGATTTTGTTAAATGCTTCTTTCTGCATTTATTGAATTGATCATGGGGCTTTTGCTCTTTATTTTATTAATATGATGTATGTTGGTTTATTTTTTGATGGTAAACCAGCCTTGCATTCCAGGGATAAAGCCCAATGGTCATGGTATATAATCCTATTTAGATACTCCTAAATATGATTTTCTGTGGATGCATATATGGGTATTTAGGGGAAGAGTCATATCTTGATGTGCATGCATTGCTAGAAATAATGATTTTATAAGCTTAAAACCAATATTCAATTGTTTATTATAAGTAGGTTAGGAATTGAATTAAGAAAATGATTGCAGATTATGGACAAAAGGGAACAGAGACAGGAGAGAAGTGAATCAGAGAAACCCAAAATCTGTTGCAGAAAACGCAGCCTAGAAGCCTGGCCCTTTAAGAGGCAGAGACTGTCTTCCTGGAACTTCACCCCACACCTAGCACAACTCCACTGTAAGGTCACTGAGAGGCAAAGCTCGCCTGAGTGGGGTTGCCCTCAGAGGGAGAGTGAGTGCTTTTGGGGAGTTAGGGAATGCAAATTGCACTGGAGATACTATGAACATCTAAACTTTGTTAAGAGAGAAAAAGTCTCTCAGGAAAAGATAAGGAGAAAAATACCTCTTCTTCTGTCATCTCAGTATGGGCAGAAGCCTCAGCTTGTCTGAGCACAAGGCTTCCCCACTGTTAATTGCCTGTCCTGTGATTTGTATGGGTGGTCTAATTGGGGTCTGCTTTGACATCTTGCTCCTGGACAGTGTCCCCTGTCCCATGCTCTGTTTGTGTTAAGACCATAAATAACTTAGAGCAATAATATTAGATGCAAATCAGTCTAATTATCATAGTTAATGAAATAGTTTAGTTGGAAAATGCAAGCCCAGCAAGAACCATGACATAAGACATTAACCTTCCCCCATTAGATTGATGATTAAAACAATGATGTGTATAATAAAAACGGAGCTAGACTGGAGCAAGGGGCTGTCCATAGGACCTCATGCTTGAAGGTGGTCAGTCACCCTGACCTAGCTGCTCAAAAAAAACTTTCTATTCTGACTTTTTCATTTTTCCTTCATCCTCTCATCTCTGCCCGTCACTGGGAGAGAATTCCTGGTATAACTTGGGGCTGGTCCCCAACAATTTTCTAGCATTTTGCTGAAAATTTTTCATGTACATTCATAAGAATATTACTGTGTAGTTTTTTCTTCTTATAATGTCTTTGTCTGATTTTGCATGCATTTTTGAAGACTTTGTGAAAGGCCATTATTAATTCTTATTTAAGTGTTTGGTAGAATTTCCCAGTGAAGCCATCTGGATGGGCTTTTCTTTTAGGGGAGTTTTAAATTTATTAATTTAATCTCTTTATTCATTATAGATCTATTCATATGTCTCCTTTGAATCATTGATTACTTAGGAGTGTGCTGTATAAATTTCACATATTTTTTAATTTCTCAAATTTCCTTCTGTTATTGATATCTAACTCAAGCACATTATGTTCAGAGAACATACCTTTTATTTCTTTGAAACAAAGTTTATTGAGGAAGAGAAAAACAAGTTTACAGAGTAAGAAAATTTACAAAGCAGAATTCATTCACCCTAGACAGCAAATGAATCCCCATTGTTGCAACAAGGAAAAAGAGAAAGAGGCCCAGAGAACATACTTTTAATGATAGCAACATTTTCATATTTACTGAGACTTGTTTTATGAACTACCATATGGTCCACCCTGGAGAATGTTCAATGTATGTGTATGAAAAATATATATCCTGCTGTCATTAGGTGAAATGTCTACAGGTAGCTGTTATGTCTACTTTGTTTATAGTGTTGCTCAAGTCTTCTATATCCTTGTTGATATTATTCCTAGGTGTTTAATAATTATTGAAAGTGGAGTATTAAAAAATCTCTTTTGTGATTGGGCGGCACCTGTGGCTCAAAGGAGTAGGGTACCAGCCCCATATACTGGAGGTAGTGGGTTAAAACTGCAAAAACAACAACAACAACAACAACAAAAAATCTCTTCTGTGATTAAAATGTCTACCCCTCAATTCTGTCAGTCTTCATGTATTTGAGGGCTCTGTTATCAGATACATATATGTTTATATTTGTTATATTTTTCTGATGGATTGATCTTCATCATTATAACACAATCTACTTTTCTCTAGTGATAATTTTTTTCTTAAAAGCCATTTTATCTGATATTAGCATAATCATTTCAGCTTTCTTATGGTGGCTGTTTGGATAGTATACTTTTTTCTATCCTTTCAACTATTTGATCTTTGTATCTCTCTAATGTGTATCTTTTATGGACAACATCTAGTTCAATTTCTTAAACCTTATTTTATAATTTCTGCATTGGATGAAATTATTTAATCTATGTGTGTGTATATCGTTATTGATGCAGTTGAATTTATCACTGCCATCTTGCTATTTGTTTCTATATGTCTCAAGTCTTTTTAGTTTTTTCTTTGGTCTGCTTTTACTGCCTTCTTTTGAATTAAGTGAGTATTTCTTTGGTGATTTTAGAATTTATTTCCTTTGTGATTACTCTGGGGCTTATGATATTTATCTTTTTAGGATCTAGTTCAGATTTCTGATAATTATATTCCAGTGACATTTAGAAAATTTGCATATATATGCATCCTCTTCCTCCTTTGGGGGTTACTATTGTTAAATATATTCTATCTGCATATGTTAAAGACTCAAAAGTACATTTTTATAATTATTACTTTATATAATGTTAAAGACTCAAAAGGACATTTTTATAATTATTACTTTATATAATTTTCTTCCTTAAAGAAACAGGGAAAGAGTATATGTATATAGAGCTTAACATTCTTATGTATCATTTCTTGTTATTTTATTTCTTCTTATGGATTCATTAAAATTTGGTGTCATTTTCTTACAACACTACAGCTTTATTCTCACTCACTTTCTTTGTGCTATATTAGTAAATACATTTCTATGTCTTATAAGCTCATTATATTAATATGATGTTCTTTGACATGATTGCTTTTAAATAAGCTCAGAAAATAAAGGAGAAATATGCAAACATACTCTATTTTATAATCACCTTTAACAGTGTGCTATTTTTCAGTGTGAGTTTGAATTTCTGTCTTGTATCCCTTACTTTCAGCCTGAAAAACATACTTTAAATATCTTAAAAGATAGATCTGATCACAAAGAATTCTCTCAACTTTTGTTTATCTTTGAATGTCATTATTTCACCTCCATTTTTAAAATTAATAAACTTTGCTTTTAGAGCAGTTTTAGGTTTACAGAAAAATTGAATGAAAATTACAGTGTTCTCATATACCACATGTGTGCCTACAAGCACAACTTACCTCACTATTGACATTCTGCACTACAAAGGTCCATCTGTTACAAATTATGAACCTATATTGACACATTAGTGTTGCTCAAACAATAAAGTACATTGTTTATTTTAGAGTTTAATCTTGGTGTAATAAATTCTGTGGGTTTTGACAAATATATAATGACATATGGGAAGACCAGAGAAGGAGACAGTAAAAAAGATATCATATGAAACCATAGTCCTGAGGTTGCAATCTGCTGAAATTCACTGGTTGCTAATCTACCCAATGTAATATCATACAGAATACTTTCACTGACCTAAAAATCCTCTAAGCTCTGCCTATTTTGTCTCCATTTTTGAAAAATAGTTCTGCTGAATATAATATTCTTGGTTAACATTATTATTATTATTTTGCAGTTTATGTTTTTTGGCTGGAGCTGGGTTTGAACCCCCTCCTCTGGTATATGGGGCCAGTGCCCTACTCCTTTGAGCCACAGGCACCACTTGGTTGACACTATTTTCTCTTGTAACACTTTAACTATACTATTCCACTGCCTTTGGCCGCCATTGTTTCTGATAAGAATCAGCTGCAAATCTTACTAGATTTTCTTTGTACATGATGATTCAGTTTTTTTTTTTATTTCTTATAGCGTAACTATGTACATTAATGCAATCATGGGGTACAGTGTGCTGTTTTGATATACATTTTGAAATACTCTCATCAAACTAGTTAACATAATCTTCATGTCATTTTCTTGGTTATTGAGTCAAGACATTCATACTCTGCTTTTAAAAAGATTCACTTGTACCCTTGTAAGATTAACCATAGAGGTGACCCCACTAATCACTCTCCCTCCCCTCATCCACCCCCCTCTTCTCCCCTTTCCCACCCCCTTCCCATATTCTAAGGCTAAAATTAGATTATGACATTCCTATAAAAGTTATGAATTAGTTTCAAAATAGGATTGTGTACATTGGATACTTTTTCTTCCATTCTTGAGATACTATGCAGCCCTAAAGAAAGATGGAGACTTTACCTCCTTCATGTTTATATGGATGGAATTAGAAAATGTTCTTCTTAGCAAAGTATCTCAAGGATGATTCACTTTTGTCTTGAAATTTCAAGATTTCCTTCTTCATCTTTGTCCTTCAACATTTTGACTATGATTAATAGGATTGATAGATCTCCTTTTTATCTTACTTGAAGTTCACTGAGCTGCTCAAATGTGTGAATTTATGCTTTTCATTAAATTTTGAGATTTCTTGGCCATTATTTCTGTGAACTTTTTTTTACCCCTTTATTCTCTCCTCTTTTGGTATCCCCATTTTCTTGATGTGTTTAATAGTGTCCTGTATTTCTCTGAGTTCTTCTTTATTTTTTGCCATTCTTTTTTTGTTGTTGTTGTTCATCAGATCACATAATCTGTATCAATTAATCTAAAAGTGCACAGATTCTTACTTCTGTCAGGTTGAATCTATTTCCTCTGTTCAATTTTTCATTCAAGTTATTACAGTTTTCAATTACAAAATTTATATTTGGGGTTTAAAAATAATTTCTATCCCCTCACCAATGTTCTCCATTTAATGAGACATTGTCATCATATCTTCTTTTAATCCCTAAGCATGTTTTCCTTTGATTCTTTGGACATATTTATTATAGTTTTGAAGTCTTTACTTGCCAATTCCAGCATCTAGACCTCCTCAAAAACAGTTTCTATTGCCTATTTTTTTCCTTGCTTATATGTCACACTTTCCTATTTCTTTGTATTTCTTGTAATTTTTATTAAAACCTGAACACTTTTAGATGATACATTATAGCAACTCTGGATATTAATCTTCCAGCTGTTTGCTTATTTGTTCAGTGACTTGGCTGGGATACTTCAGTGAAATCTATTTTTTCCACAGTCTGCAGTTTCTGATGTCTTTCCTCAGTGCAGACTTGCACATGTAACATAGTCTTTCTCTCCACTTGAGATGACTATGGTTTCATATGATATCTCTTTTACTATCTCCTTTCCTGATCCTCCCATTAAGTTTCAGGTGGATCTGTCTCTATAATGTCATACTTAAATGTTAGCTTCCATTAATTGCTAGGTAACTGTGCTACTGTTTTTCCCAATACCCTGAAGCATAAATTGTTCCATACTCTGATATAATTGAAGTCTCTTTGGAAAAGACAAGATGTTGTCAGTTTTGAGGCTGTCTCTGATCTCCCTCTGCTATGGAAGCTATTAAGAGGAGCTAGGGAGAGGGGTGGAGAAGTCATTGCCTATCCCATCTGGGTCCTCCCAGTGGAATAAGAGATATATGTCAGGAGGTGGAAAGAGGATGCTGAGAACTGGTGCCCATTCTATTGCTATTCCTCAGTATGAATCTTCTGACACATAGAGCCCTGGAGTTTGAGATCTGCTGAAATTCACTGGTTGCTAAGCTACCCAAAATGGGTCTTCAGCCCTAAGAATCTGAAAATGATGGGAGCTCCACTAGAGCAGCTCAGTCACATCATAGAACTGTGTTGGAAGTGAAGGTTACACTCTTTACTAGCTGCCCTGCCAGGATCCTCCCTACACAGCGGGAATTGGGAATGAGGAAATGGGTGTCACTCAGCTGCCACCACCTACTTCAGATAGACCTTCTGCAACATGAAGATGTAAAAAATGAGATCTGCCAAAGTTCACTATCTGCCAAAACCACCATGAATATAGTTCTTCCAGCCTACAGAACCAAGAAAGATGTGAACTGCTACTTAGTTGACAAGTCACGGAAACTGTTCTTCTGCAAGACAGAGGTGTTGGGGATGGATGGATGCAGTCTCTATCATGAATAACATCACCTCCTGCTGTCTGTTCTTCTTGAGTTTCCATAGATTTTATTGAACTAATGCTTCTCAATTTGTTATAAACCCTTTCATTAATCTCCAGGGATCTTGAATCATCTTTGCTAATTTTGACCAGCTGAATAGATGTTCTCTCTTGGGAAGTATTTTCTCTGAACATCTCATTCTACCATTCTGGAGGCCCTGCCTAGGGGTAATTTGTTATGCAGCAATAGATAACTAATACAATGGCCAAGGAAGGAGGTGGGATTTACATTAAGACAAGTAATGAGTTAGATGGAGAGCATGAAGGGCATTTCAGACGGAAGGAACAGAAAGTGCAAAAGTGTGAAAGATAAAAGTACTGAGAATAATGTCAGTTAGAAAAGTGATTCTCGGGTTATGGCTCTTGGACCAGCATCAGGTCCCAGGTGAGTCTGAAAATTCGCAGGTGCTACTCCAGACCCACTGAATCAGAACTCTCTGGGATGGAGCACAGCAATCTGGTGAGCTTTGTAGTTGTTTCAGAAGCATGTGAAAGTTTGAGAAACACTGGAGTAGAAGAATGTTTTTTACCAGGTGTAATATCTGGGCTCTTGATATGTCCAAATTCTAAGCAGTTTTCAGGGGTTTTTTTGTTTTTTAAGACATGAGAAATAAGGAGCTGAGAAGTACTTTCTCTTAGTGAATGCTTTAGGGCCTTATTCTAATAACAGTTCCCCAACATCAATCACAAGAAGCACACAGATGTTCCACTTTTGCTAGGAATAAATCACATCCGATTTTAGCCTGAATTGTATTTGGTTCCAGTTGCTTTAATGAACCATCCTGCAGGTGCTCTGCACATGGCCTAATTAGACTTTGCTGAGCCTCTCATGTCGCATGTAGTTCATGGTCACAATGGTAGAGGGAGACGTGGACATTTGACTTTAACATGATTTAAAAGGGAATACTTAATGCTTGCTAAATCCAGTTAACTAAAAGAATTAGGATTGTTCAAAACTAAAAGAGTGAAAATAGCTTTGACCGAAAAAAGTAAAAGACAGACTCAGATAAAGCCAGCTGCAATGCTCACAGAAAATGCCATTTCTCCCAAGAGCATGCTGCAGCTGAAAATGCCAGAATGACCCTTCTTGTGAGTGACCACTCTTTTCTTACCAGTAATGCCCCAGACCTCTTTTAATCCACTTGTCTTTTACTAGGGATACCCAACTGCTGAGCTCCTGCTATTTGTGAGGATGCCCAACTCCTCGCCAATTCTGCTTCCCCTAAACCCACCCCAAAACAGCATCCAGCACAGAACTGACGCTGCTCCCCTCACACCCTCATCAGAACCACCAGTGGGAGCCCAGACCTTACCAATTGCCCCCGTCTAGTGGAGTCACATTTCAGAGTGCCCATCCTCACTGCATCAGGTCAGAAAATATGATTTTGATGGAAGACAATCTTGTCTCTGGTGATCTTTGTCTTCTTAAACTTCAGCAGATGGAAAATGGTCCCTTAGTCCTGTGTTTGAGGAAGGAGGTGATGGTGATGTTTTTTGTGTGTTTGCTTTTAATATATTTGACTTAATTACTAATTTTAGATTCTAAGTCACAGAAAGAAACCCAGAGGACTCACCTCTTGTTGCAATCACCTGTAAGATATGGGGACACATCTTCAAACCATTTCTAGCTGTGGCAGAGGATTCTGGGCTCTGTTCTGAGGATAAAACCATCAGTGATTGTTTCTTATTGTATTTCAAATCAATCCCTTCCTCCGCCACCCCACATCCTTAGTTATGTTCTTGCCAACAGTCTCACACAAAGATCTGATATTCTCAGCCATGAATCAGCACAGCAGTCTTTCATTTAATCAAATTACCATCTCTCTCTAAAATTATTAATACCAGTATTCTCCACCTATGAAACTTGCACAGATAATTACAGCAAACTATTGTGAAGATCTTTGTGGACACAATGACTGTAGTCCAACTGAATCAATAAGCTAGTATGTTACTTCAGCACCTCAGATGTGGACTAGGCATTCATCTTTTATGCGCTTATTTATTCACCCATCCACTCAAACGCTTAGCGAAGGTATGCTGTAAGTTGAATGCTGTCCTAGCTACTCAGAACTTAAAGATAAATTAGATGAGCCCCTGCCTCAAGAGACTTGCCCCAAGGGCAGGAGAGAATCAGTCAGCAGCCAAAAAGAAGGGATAAAAGGTTGTCAACGAGGAGGACAAGACTCCAAGGCCAGAGTGTTGGATCAAGGTCTATGTGACATTGAGACCAACCTGGATGTCACAGCCAAGAGGAGAGAAGGATCATGGACAAAAAAACTGCCACATCCCTCACACAGGGGAATGCAGCCAGGGTTCTATAGATGACAGAATGGAGGAGGTGTATGATGGCTTCTGGAGGCTGGATAGTTGGCGAGGACACACTTAGGCAGTAAGAAGCATCTCCCCTCAAGGTGTACTGGAGCCTGAGCTGTCTCTCCCTGCAAGATGTCTTCTCTGAGAGGTGTTCAGGGAAGAGAAAGGAAATGGGGTGCAGCATGCAGAGGAGAGATTATGGATGAGGAGGGTTTTTATCCTAGTCTGAAGATCCAGAGAGCCCTTAGGGAGGGGTGGCAGGAGGTAGGAAGATCACTTGAGGTCAGGAATTTAAGATCAATTTGGGTAACATAGAGAGATTCTCATCTTCACAATCAATTTTATAAAAATTATCCAGGCATGGTGGAGTATGCCTATAGTCCCAACTACTTGGGAGGCTGAGGCAGGAGGATCACTCCTAAGCCCATGAAATCAAGGTAGCAGCAGGCTATGATTGCACTACTGCACTTCAGCCTGGGTGACAGAATGAGACGCTATCTCTAAAACAATAAAAAAATTAAAAAACACAAGTCATGGAAAAGACAAGAGTAAAGTCCAGGTTACCAGAGGAGAATGTCTGGAGCATTGACCTGTAGGGATCCACAGAACCCCCAGTGAGAATCTCCTCCTCCCTGAGCTGGAGCATGAAGCATAGCCCCAGCATCATGTCCCTCTCCTAATGGTAGAAGGGGGAAGAACTGTCCATCCTTACATCCCTCACACACACCTTCTTGCCTTTCAGAGAACAGTCACAGAATTTTCTGGAATGGAGTCCACTGGTTATTCAACTTGTCTTACCTCACCCAGCATCTCTCCAAAGGACCCAGGCTTCCTGGGACAGCTCCGCATCTCCAACCCTTCCTCCTCCATCCTGGGTGGTGAGCCGCTCTCTCTCTTCCTCTCCTGGGCAGTCTGGTTAGTCCTGCCTCAGGTTTCAGTAGACAGATTCCACCGGGATGACTTGATGAAGGGGCACTGTGAATGTTGCTGGAGTAGGACTCAGCAACACCTTGAGGGGCATTTGTATTCTTCACATCTCCTCCTCCTGGAATATCACAACATTATCACTGCCGTCCCCATCAACGTTGAGATCTGGGTTAGGCAGCTGGTTCCTTACCCAGAGGAACCCCTGCCCTCTCCTAAACCTAGGGAGGGCAGGGCTGTAGTTGGACATGGCCACCCAGGTATCGACTACCTTTCCTGAGTGTGGTCCTCGTGCTGACTTATTCCCACGGAGGGGTGATGTTTGCCCTTAACAGGCCTGAGTCTTACCCACTCTGTGTGTGTGCCAGCAAGCTGGAGCACAGACTGTGGTAACCCAGTTTGACAACACACAGATAGAGTAGGGCCATGATTTACAAGGCCACCTTTTGAATGGCTCAAAATCAGAACCAGGGACGGTGCCTGTGGCTCAAAGGAGTAGGGCACAGGCCCCATATGCCAGAGGTGGTGGATTCAAACCCAGCCCCAGCCAAAAACTGCAAAAAAAAAAAAATCAGGCCAACCCACTGATCCATATCTGGACTGTAAGCCAGAGGGAAGAACTTAGGTGTTCTTAAAACCACAGTGGTGTTGGGTCTTTTACCCTAAGTAATGCAAGTCTTATTGTCAAAATATCCCTGTTTTCTAGTAGAGTGAAAACTACCCCCTGACAAAAAGGTATATTTGATAATCTTGCCCATCACTTAAATGCCAATTAAGCATAAAATTCCTCTCTGGTGGCTCTCATTTTCAAGGACAGGCCTCGCTTTTCTTCCCCTGCTTGAGACCATGGTTACCCGTGGTAGCGCTTCCCTGGGCCACCTCCTCTCTGAGCCTACCACAAGGCTGCTAGCACCCCAGCATCCGGGAGGGCCCTGAAAGCTCCTTCTCCTGGGCTTTGCTTTATTAAAGCAATTTCCTAAGTTCTGTTTCACAAACATCTGGAAGATAAGGAGTAAGTGTTCAAATAAAATAAGTCCTGTCATCTTCTCCTTCAGGGTTTTTATTGATTGTGACTTAATCTTTTAAAGCAAATTGATGGGCTTAATATTAAACTGAAATACCAAGACTTGGCAAAGGAATCAGAAAATTGAGCAAAAAATTAAATTGTCCAAAAGTGGAATTTTTTTTAACTCTCTGAAGAGGTTTGTTCCGGCCATGGGTATTTGTTTTCTTTTTTATCTTACACAAGATAAATACCTTCATAACGATACAAGAAGCCAGACTGTTGAAAATGTTGGGTAAGAAAAGCATCTAAAAGCCTAAGCGAAGCTGGGGGAATGTCCCTGCTTAACTTCCCCACTTCTGCCATCCATCCAGATCGCATCTCAGTCCCAAATCAGACATGGCCCTGGCTTTACTCAGCCATGGAGAACCCTCTCCCCATTGCACTCTTGCCCAAGGGACAGTGCCTCTACCAACAATTCAAGGCCTGAGATCATAGGGAGTGTGGCTTTGTGACCTTGTGCCCAATTCTACCCTGTACACCCATGCTATCCCATTGCCATACCTGGCCCAGGGATAATACCATGCCCGTGAGTGACAGCCTAGATGGTATGAAGCTGAAGATATTGAAGCCAGTTGGAGCTGGGTTTGAATTCAGGGTCTACCATCTAGTGAAAGACCTTGAGCATGTATTTAATTTCTGTGAACCTCAATTTCTCATCCTTTCAGGATATGTAAAATACTCCTACTGCTGCAGAGACTTACCAGCCACTCACCAAATCTTCCTCTCCTCCTTCCAGGCCACATACCTCGATTGCATCTCCAGCTACATTGGCAGTCAGGCATGACTGAGTCAGGTCATATGACTGAGTTCTGGTAGTAGAAATGGCCTGGCCCCCACACACATAAATCCTCTCTGCAAACATCTTCCATCTCTCCCATCTGCTTACTGAACAGTTGAGGGCTGTGAGGACCTTGAGCCCTTCTCAGCCAGAACTGAGCAGGTAGAAGTAACTGGACTCTCAGTAACCAGAAACACCTGCAGTGGACTATGTGGAAGATAGAAATAAAATTCTATTTTGTGCATGTGTGTGTTTATGTGTGCATGGGTGTATATGTATTTGTGTGTGTGTGTGTGTTCAGGGTTCAATGAAGGTGGTTTATGGTGGCAGAAGACATTAAAAAAACCCATCTGCTATGCCCTCTGCCCTCTGGTCAGGCCAGGGTACTTGTCCTTGGATCGTCCCCTACATCGCCGCACTTCCCCGTCTTTGTGTTATTCTCTCTGTTGAGAACACTCTGCCTCCCTTCACCATTGATAAACATCCTACACGCCCTGGAAAGACCAATTCAAAAACCACCTCTCTCCTTGATTCTCCTGGACAAAAACAATCTCTTCCTTTCTGTGTTTCTATTTTTTTATAAATTATTTTCTTCATTTATAAATTGTCAGTTTTTATACAATTGACTTCCAAATATACCTGCTACCACCTTAAGAAAAAAATCTCCAATACAGTTTCAGCTCCACTGTAAACTTCCTTGCTTATCAGTCTTCCTCCTCCAGGAATCACTGCTCTCCTAAATTTGATATTTATTCTCACCAAGGAGCTCAACTTATATTGTGTTATCTTGCTCTCAAAAGCATCCTGCTTGATTTTTACTCCACATCGTGATTTTAAGGCTCTTCTAACTTCATGCAAGTGGTTTATTCATTTTTACTGCTGTATAAATTTCATTTCTGTGAATAAGTATCTCTTCTTTTGTTAATGAGCAGAGGTGGTTGGGGGCTTACAGTCTAGGTTGGTTAGTTTGCATTGGAAAGGCACAACCACAAGCAGTTTTTCTGCTATCCCCAGGGATGCAAGTCCTGGAAGGGGCAGATTCTCCAAAGTCAGCAAGATTCCAAGATGATAAAGCACCTGAAATACGGAATAAAAAGAAATGATTGATACACCTGGTATATGACAGGCATTCAAATGTTGAAGGAATCAATGAATTAATAAATGTTTTTATTTACAAACATTTATCATACAAACCTACAAATAGGTTTGTAGACCTATTTGAGAAGGGATAGTGGAAGAACGGGCCCAATATGGAGACTTGCAGAAGCCACTTGGAACAGGGGTCAGCAGAAGGGCTCGGAACTCCAGAGGGATCAACAAAGAATGACCCTGAGCTTAGGGCTTTAGTTGTGGCCCTAAAAGATATGCCCACATGCTACCCCAGGGTCTGTGCAGGTGTATTTATTTGGGGAAGAAAAGTCCTAACAGAGATAATTAAGTTAGGGATGTACGAAGATAACATCCCAGATTAGGGAAGATCTTAAATCCAATGCCAAGTGTCTTTATGAGGGAAGAGAAAGGGAGAAGGCCATGGGAAGATGGAGACATGGATTGGAGTGATGTTGCTATAAGCCAAGAGGAGCACCTGGAGCTATAAGAGGCAAGGAAGTGGTCTCCCCTAGATTCTTCAGATGGAGTATGGCCCTGCCAGCACCTTGATTTTATATTCCTAAACTATAAGAGAGTGAGTATTTGTTGTTTTAAGGAACAAAATTTTGTTAATTTTTTATGGCAATCCTCAGAAAATTAATACAGGGTGGAAATATCAAGGTAAAGAAAGGAATTAGGCTTTAAACAAAAAACCTGGGCTTTGCTTTGGTCATGCTACCAGCAGCTATGTGGCCTTGGGCAAGTCACTTGGCTTTTCTGAGCTGGGGTCTTCAGCAGCCCACAAGAAGCCTGGGCTGAATGATCAATGAAGATTCTAAGGGTTCCCTTCATAGCTCCATACTGGCCAGACATGGGCCCTTGATCATGCTGAGATCTGCAGCGGCCCTGGGCACTGTGGCTTCTCCTGGTAAAGTGATTGCCAGCTCTAAGCTGGTGGCATTCTCCATCTAGTGACTGAAATTGAGCCTTAAACTCAAACGTCTTAGAAAGGACACTTGGGTAGTGTGACCTTACAAAGCTCCTTTTCATGGGAAATCAGGCTAAAAGAAGTCCATTGCTATGTGTAGGAAGGACCCATCCTTACAGTGTGGAAAGTGTCAACAATATCCTAGTTTCATCTTTGGACTCATTGGCACTGCTGGCACATTTCTGGACATCACTGCAGGAAAAAGAAATGAGGTGATGTCTGGGAAGGCAAAGTCTGTCTCCACTGCCCCATCAACAGGCTTAGCAAAGAAGGAGGTTTTAGCTCAAACAGTGTTCCTTAGAAACAGAGATACTTTCAGCCTGCCCCACCCCATTGACCCTCTATAATCACCACCACCCTGGCTAGCATGTGGGGGGTCCCTGAGCCAAAGGCATTGACCCTCCATTGAGGGTCAATAAATAAATACCTGGATTTATCGTGACAGGTTTACCAAAGGGAATTATGGTACTCAATTTGGAGTAGAAACCTACCTCCCTTGGTCAACTCCCAAATCTTGAGATTGTTTCTGAAGACTGATATTAGCAGCATCTCCCACAAATGCCGTGCTGTGCTCGCCCCATCAAGGAGGCTGAGAAAGCTGCTGTTCTAGTAGGACTAGAGGTAAAATAGTAACTGAGGTAAAGGTCTGAATAAGGGCAAAATATTCTATCATTTCTTTCTCTAAACCCCCCCACCCCCGCTCTTTTTGGAAATTAAAACCTACATTCCTGCCTGAGGCCAGTAATCAAAGGAGCAGAAAAATGGTCTCTGTTCTTTGTTTTCTAGTATTTTAAATCATAGGAAATAGCTCAACAGAACTGTCCAGAGGTCACACATCCTCTTTACAGGAGATAAGGTCAACCAAAACCACCAGTTACAGTTAAACAACAGTGGCCCAAGGACATGTGACACTGGTCACAGAGACCCAAGCCCAACCTCTGAAACCTCTCCCTTTATTAAGCCCTATATTTCTGCTTAAAGGCAGGATGGTGGTCTTTTGAGATGCTCGTCTGTGGCAAATTAATTTGGCAGCATTTAATGACTTCTCTTTCCTTTTCCTTAAACCACTTGTCCTTGTTCTTTATTCTTGCTGATTCAGTGCCAGGATAAGAACCAAGTACCTGGGAAGCATCTGGAGGTCAGGCCACCCCATTTTCTATCAACTGCTGGGCATTGGGCCAGCAGCCTCCTTCCTCCACCTGCAGTCTGCACTCAGGAAAATACCAGGCAAAATTAGGTTTGCTCATCTCTGTGGTAAAGATCTACTGAGGAGTTTTAAAATAGTCTATTTAAGAAAATAAGCGTCAGACTTAATGCAAGGTTCATAAACAATCAAAATTTTTTTTAAAAATCCTAAGTCTATCATTTTAAAGGGAGCATTTTTAAATTTGATGAGGAGCTCAAGAAGCTAAAAGAAGAAATATTTAGTGGCATTTAAGCTCATGGTATATGTCATTAGGGGCCTTCCTTGCATTGTATAAACATCTTCTGCCTTACCATCTGCTCCATAGGACGATCTTGGGAGGGCTAATATCAAGTGCAAATATAAATATTCATAGAAGAGGGGCCTGATAAGTAAAGGCCTGAGCCTCAGGGCTTTTGGAGAGGGCTGGAGTTGTTATACCTTAACTTAGTGCTATCAGCAATAAAGAAACAGACTTGTGTAATGAAAATCATCTTTTAAGTATAATTAGAGCCAACATTTATGGAGTGTTTATTATGTACCACCATGCCAAGCCCTTCACATGGACTATCTCTTTAGTCCTCACAAAACCTATGGGAAGGTGGTACTGGTACTACCAACCTCGTTTTACCACAATGGAAACAGAGGCACAGGGATGGGAATTGATCTACCCAAGGTTACCTGGCTAAAAGCAGAGGACACAGGATTTGAATCCAATCAACCTATCCCAGTCCCACATTCTCAACTCTCAATAATAACAAGATAATTATGGGATGCTAAACCAATATCAAAGATGGTAAATTTTAAAAAATAAATTCTATTACTAAAAAAATATACACAACACCTCCCCACAAAGACTTTCCAGTAAGAAATGAAAATGGTATGTCAGTATGAGTAGAAAAAGCAGTTTTTTCTCTGCTCTCACACCACACTGTGCATGTGGTTTTTCCCCAAGCAAGTGATCAGCTCTGCAGCAGACATCAGCTGGGTGTCCAATGCTGATCATAAGCTCTGGATTATTTTTCCTGTGCTTCTCACTGTCCAGCTATGAGTCAACATTGAACTAATTCATTACAGCAGCTTGTAGAACTCAGGGAAACAACTTAACCTTTATTGGATTATTGCAAAAGATATTACAAAGAATACAAATGAAGAGATCCCCAGGGCAAGGGGTGTGGGAAGGGTCACGGAGCTTTCCCTGTCCTCACCAGGGGCACTACCCTCCTTGGAGCACTATATATTCTGTTACCTGGGAGCTCTTACAACCCCGTCCTATGGCTTTTTCTGGAAGCTCTATTGCATAGTGTCAGCCTTAAATAATGATATTCATAAAATGTGATTAAGTATAAGGTTTATTTGAATTCAAAATTTAAGAATGGCCACCCGTCAATGCTGACTCCAAATGAATGGAATCAGCACTCTGACGTGGAAAGGTTTGGGAAAGCTGAAACAGGATTTGAACATGTTCCATATGAGGTTGGTACACAGTTACAATGATTTGATTGTTCATAGGCTGTGTTCTCTTTCAAGAAAAGTATTTAATATTCCACATGGAGAATGTAACAGTCATAGGGTCTTTTGCACCATCTGCTTCTGAGTCGATGCAAGACAATAAAGGAAAAAGTTAATCCATAACCAAAAGCCAGTAATTAAGAGGGGAGGGGACTTATCTCTGGCACCATTCATTCTTAGTCATTTTATAGAATAAAAATGAAGGAAGAGAATTAATGTATAATTGGAGAAGCAGAAATTACAGCTACATGCTATGTGACTCAGACCATGCAACTGCATTTCTTTCAAAGCTCAAATAACTTAAAGTTCCAACAGCTTTTAAGTTTGAATTATTGAATTTTACTTCAGCCACGACTGATTGAATCATTGGCCATTGGTGATGAGTTTAACCTTCAGCCTTTCCTCCCTCCTCTGAGGTTGAGGTATAGGGCTCAAAATCCCAACCTTCTAATCCCGTCTTGGTCTTTCTGGGAACCAGCCCCCATCCTAAATACCTAGGTGCTGCCAGTCACCAGTCAACTCATTAGCACACAAAAGGTGATTATCACTTTGAAGATATGCCAGGAAATCAGAGGAAGCCCAAATACTTCTGTATATTTCACAATATCACACGGTGCTACTTTATTTTTATACAACTAAATATTCTAGTGAACACAGAGCAAGAGAAATATCTTTAAATATTGTTTGCAGAAGGAAATTTGACATTTGTTCAAAACAGTCACTGAATGGCCTCATCAGATCTGGCTTTCTTGTGCTATTGAATTCTGAAAAAGAAAAGAATAATATACAGCTCAGGTCAAATCATTCTCAGAAGACAAGACAAGGCCATGGGCATGCTTTTATATAATATATCTTACAATTATACCTCAACATGACATGTCATAAAAGCCCAGATCACTTCCCGGCAATCAGTACTTATAAGATTTGTTTTTGCAGTATCTAATTAGGCTATTAGATTGGTATAAGTGCTATGGCCTCAGGGATCACCTTCCCCTTGTGTTTGCTGGGTGTTTTTTCCCCAGTGGTGGGAAAGCTTTGTTCACCACCTTGGGCTATAGGGGCCTTGACTGCTGCTACCTGCTGGCAGCATCTATGGGACTGTAGCTGCATGTTTCTGGGTCCATATCATCATGAGACATAGAGAAGAGTCTCAAAGCTGCCCTGGTGCATGGATTTTCCTCTTCCACAGACCTGAAGGCCAATGAATCTCCCAGACTTAAACTCTGGATCTCAGAGCATCATTGGGCTAGAGAGAACATCTTTGCCTGGCTGAACTTAGAAATGTTTCCACTATGGGAAGCCTGGTATCTTCCAGGGGCTCCTTGGTGCACCACCCAAGCATACAGTGTGGGGTTTTCCTTATCAGAGGGGCCAGGAGAGAAGTCATAGAAGTGAAGGCTGCAATGTTGCCCAGGACATCCTGCTTCTGCTATACAGGAGTGGGGGTCTCTATGATGCTGTGGTCAGGAAAGGAGAAGAGGTCAGGTGCTTGGGTGGTGCACAGGGTCCCCTGGCTGCCTTTCAGTCCCTCTAATCAGACACATAATATTTGCTTGTGAAACAAAAGTTGCAATGAAGCTGACCTTGGACTATCTACCGAGCTGTGTCCCCGATGTTTCTTCCATTCCTTGGCTGAAAAAAAAAAAAAAAGCCATGGCTTACAGATACTGAGACACCACTGTCTGGGGCCTGGATCTCAGCTCCTCTATGTTCTATGTACTGAGTGCTAAGGCCTCATTCTTTAACCAGGATTTCACTCCCCCTCCTTGGGACCCACCTGGTGAGCCTTGCCCTATGCTAGTGCTAGTCCATAGGAGCTCTGAGGAAGTGCTCTAGGACTCCTGCTACTCCTAGGAACCAACATCATCTCCTGTCCCCCCCCCCCACCATCCCCTCTACCCCTTAGCCTGTGCTGGTGTGATAAGAAGACCCACAGACCACCCATCAGGACTGTTCAGCCTGGAGACACCATGAGGATCTACTGCTTCTCAAAGTACTTTCCAGAGAATAATAGGTGATGCAGACCAAACAGGGGTATGTGTAGTAGAAGTGGGAAAGGGATGAGAAGAGTCTCCATTGTCAAATCAGTTAGGAAACAAATGATTATGGCGAGTGAAACAAGGTTGTTTCCATAGGACTTCTAGAGCCTGTGAGGGGCCAGTGTGCATGTGAATCTTTGTGAATGTTGGGTGCAGGGATTTCCAATCTTATCTGATTTTAAAGAGTACCTGTTAGCACCAGTGATTTACAGAATGCAGTTTGGGGGCACAGATCCAGTCTGATTTACTCAGTTTTCTACACAAACACCGAGGCTCCCAGGGGTTGAGCACAGCTAGAGAATGGCAGAGCAAACACTAAAAGACAACTTCTGTCTCTGTGACCTTTGCAATCTCTGTGTTACCTAGGACGGAGGGAGGGTGGTGTGCCTGCACTGTTCCTGCCAGTGCGTTTGGGAGCCATGTGTCCTATATGTTATTGCTCTAAAATTGCAGTCTCCAGCCCCTGGCCATGGCCTGTTAGGAACCAGGCTACACAGCAAAAGGTGAGCAGCAGAAGAGTGAAGCTTTATCTATATTTATAGCCGTTCCCCATCACTTGCACCCCTGCCTGAGTTCTGCCTCCTGTCAGATCAGTGGATCAGTGGCAGCCTTCACTTCGCATAGGAGCATGAATGCTACTATAAACTGCAGTGAGGGGGATCTAGGTTGCATGCTCCTTATGAGAATCTAATGCCTGATGATCTGAGGTAGAGATGTAATGCACTTAAGTAACCCCAAACCACCCCCCAACCCTGGTCTGCAGAAAAATTATCTTCCTTGAAACTGGTTCAAAAGGTTGGGAACTGCTGTTCTGAAACACAAACTCAGACCCTGGTCTGCCTCCTTGTCTGTCCATCAGTAAGATTCCTTTCCCCCCAACTCTGCTGCACTCAGCCTCTGTCATGTTGGACCTTTTCTTTACAAGCTTGTAGGAGGAGATTTTGACTTTGAGTCATGCCCAGTGAAGGGTGAGAGTCCCCACAATTGTTTATCAAGCAGTGAACAATTTTGCCCATTCTAAAATGACTTCAAAAGTGGGATGGTTGCAGTGAATCAGGGTCAGAAAACAGAGATGAGGAAACATGTTATACCCTGAAAAGGAAAAATGGTCGTCCCAAGGTGGCAGCTTGATCCTGCAAAACAGAAACATAAACTGTTATGCAATCGCATTGCATCAAAAATATCTGTGGGGATAGTTTTCAAAAGGGGTGGTTCCAGAGAAGCAGCATCAACACCACCTGGGAACTTGTTAGAGATACAAACTCTTGGCCCCAGTCCAGACCTAATGAACCTCTGAGGGAGGGCCCAGAAATCTGAAATTTACCAGGTAACTCTGATGCACCCTCAAGTTTGAGAACTATTTTTATATGGTCTTTGTTAGCTGGCAACGCTGGCCTGCATTTGGGTAACTGCATGTGGGCCCCTGAGCCAGAGAAGGCAAATTCTCAGAAGCAGATGGCCCCGGGAAACTCATTTGTAAGACTGGAGATGAAATATTAACTGCCAGAGGCATTGCCCCTTGTTCCTTCCTGCCCCAGGGAAATCTGAATTTAGAAGATGCTCAGCAGAAGATTCTCAGAGTCATGTGTGAGACCAGTTCATCCCAGAAGTAGTCTGGAGGGGCTGCAGGGTGGCCAACTCCAAGTCCTGCCCTGCCCTTCTCACATGGAGCTTTCTTTAGGATTGCGTTGTCCATGGGGCTCACGTACCTTCTTGCTAAAGCCCACTGCAGCAGCCCTTGACCCCTGCAAGGGAATAGGCATGGTTTAATTCAAGAGGTACCACACCCACAACCCTGCGGTTGGCATTGGAGATCCTGCCCCTCCCGGCTTCCTCCTAAAGCAGTTAGAAGTCTGCAGCACAAAAGCAGTTAGGGAGAATGGCTGACGGTGGCCAATGACAAGCTCTGGATGGGGAATGCAAGTTTGCTTTCCTGGTTGAGTTACCACCATTTGTGTCAAGCTCTGTTAAATCTCCCTGCTGTTCCTAATGACGCCAACTTTGAAATGGATTGCTTCTGCATGTTCTTTGCCTGTAAATCTGGCATAAGAATGGAGTCAGACTGAACCTGGAAGCCTGCAGTCAACAGGGGATCAGACAAACTGCTGCCTGTGCACAGAAGGACCAGCCAGATACTCAGAGACTGGAAGTCTTGGGATTTTCCAAACTAAAACCTGGAAAGTCCAGGACAAACTAGGACTAGTTGGTCACCCTACTTGGGGACAGGACATCCAAAAGAAATATGTTTTTTCTTTTTTGTTCTTACTACCATGCAATAAAACTTTCATTAACATTTTGAATAGAAATTACTGAAACTAGTAATTTCTAAACTTAAAAATTAAAAAAAAAAATTTAAAAAAGCTCTGAGAAATAAGACTGGGTACAGTGGCTCACACCTATAATCTTAGCATTCTGGGAGGCCGAGGTGGGTGGATTGTCCAAGCTCAGGATTTTGATACCAGCCTGAGTGAGAGAAAGAACCCATCTTTTAAAACAGCCAGGCGTTGTGGCGGGAACCTGTAGTCTCAGCTACTTGGGAGACTGAGGCAAGAGAATTGCTTTAGCCCAAGAGTTTGAGATTACTGTGAGCTGTGATGCCACAGTACTCTACCCAGGGCCACAAAGTGAGAGTCTCTGTCTCAAAAAATAAAAAGCTCTGAGAAACAGACAAAAGGTGGGCAGGGCAAATAGGGAGTAGAGGATATCCCCCGGGCACATTTCATGTCAGGTGGGAGGGACTAAGGAAGTGATAAAACAACACAAAAGCAAAACAAAACAGAGAGATGAAAAGGGCAAAAGAGGAGAGGAGCGGAACCATGCTGGGCCCTTCCAGCCACCTCCTAGGGTTACAGTGGAGGAAACTGAGGCTTAAGGGGGGTCGAGGAATTTGTGCAAGTTCAAGTTCACAGGACCAGCAGCTCTGCCCAGAGCTCCCTCCCAAGACTGAGATTCAAGGAGAGAATGAACATGAACCCCAAGGACAGATGAACCTTCAGTGGCATAAAACTACGAGGAAGGAAAAAAATCACGTACTCGCTGCAGAAATCTTTTCATCCCTCTGTTGGCGAGCTTGGCAGCCAGGCGCATTAAAGGATGCATGGGAGGAACCTGCAACGGAGAGGCATTGAGAGGGTTAAGACTCAACACCAGACACCAACAGAGGAATATCTGGAGAGCCCAGGGCGATGTGCATTCCTTGCGACTCACTTCCCTTACAAATGGGTTTAATTTTCAGAGCAAAATCCATTTCCGAGCCTAAACGTGAAATTTTATGTTTCCAATAAAGAGCTGCTTGCCTTGATTGCAAGTTTCAACTTCAACACATCACTTAAAGTTATCTCCTTAGGGCAAATCAGACTTGGACAGGCCTTGAACCCCCAGCACTCTGTACTCCTAACGTGGAATGCATCATCCTGGAAGCAGCTCCATGCCAATCCTTCTTGCTCCCCAGGTATAGTTTTTCTGAGTTTTTCTAATCCAGGGGACCCTAACCCTTTCCTCCTCCATGCATTTCTATTTTCTTGTATGTCTGTGACTGCTCACATGCATGCAGGCATACCAGCTATCCTTATCTAGTCCTCATGAATACCCTCAGTGCTCTGGTTTAGTGTAAAAGTTAATTTGTGTCACAGAGTTTGTCTTTCCCCTTCTGTTCTCCCTCCCCTCTTGGTGCTCTTTTTGGTCTTCATAATATCCCCCTCCCTATCCAATCCCCTTCCTAGACCTATAATACTGATTGGCTCTTAGACAGAAAAATGTCTTTATGAGTATTTGCTTTCTTAGGGATCCTCTGGAAAACTTGGAGAGCCTTGCGTATCTAAATAAGTGACTTTCTAATGGTAAAATTTCAGTTGCCACGAAAGGGCAACTGGACTAAAAATTATATGCTATGACCTTCCCCCAAATTTCTTCAATCATATGCCAGAGATATCTACCTAACCAAACTGCTCCCAAGGGTAACTCAAATTTATAGTAAGAAAGTTAAAGGTGATGGTTATTATTCCCATTGCACACACACATTGTCATGGCCATGGGAGGGGCACATCCATGGATCATTACTGGCAGAAGGGTCTATATACATCACAAAACACAAATTTAAAAATAGATAGTATAAGGAACAAGGTGGAGAGAACACAGTACTCACCAGGCTCCTCTTGAACATCTGTTTGAGTGCATAATAAAAAGTTATTTCTTTCTTATTTTTTCTTTTCTGTGATTTATTGTCTAAATTTTTAGATCTACCAGCCACCACAGAGAGGGAGAGAAATGATCTCTGCAGCCGTAGAGAAAAGTCCCTAAGAAGCTACTATGGGGTGGGGGTGGGGTAGGGGTCTGCAGATCCCAGCTTTGCTACTTGGCTGCCTGTATTAACAGGAAGGGATGAAAGACATGCGGAAGAAAGGCACTTCTATTGATTACAATAAAATACTGACCCAAGTTTTAATTGGATGTGTTGGCTCCTGAGTCCTGGCGTAGTAAAATAAAAACTAAATGGGAGAATAAAAGCGATGTTAGCTCTGAGTGTCACTGGCTGTAGAGCTGCATTCATTTGTTACTGGGCTGGGCGGCACTCACCCGTTTGTTTCTGTCTTGGTTATCCTGGAAAGAGAATTGCGAGGGTAAGTTATATGGAATTTTACTGGGGCAGGAAACTGATGAGGTTGTCAATATACAACACTACATACGCTATGGACTTTACCGTATTTGTCAGAATATTATAAAATAAATTGGCAAGCTAAAAAGAAATTCCTTTATTACACAAATTTAATAAGAATATAGTTGACGCAAGATCTTACAGTAAAGAAGGTTACCGGCAACACATCGTCATTTTCTATCTTCATCTCATTTTATCTTTTTAATTTGGGGGAAGAAAATCTACTTTCTGATGCACAAAGCCATCTGACTAAGAGATGGAATAAAACAACCACTGCAGTCTAATTGGCTGCTGGGTGTATACTAGCATTTTATTTCTAAGGGATGGTGCAAATTGACCAACATCGGTTTGTTTCTGAAAGTTTTCTGTATGAATCTTTGCCCTTCTTGCAGATAGTCAGAGTTATCATTTCTAAATCCTTGTTAGTGCACCCCCTGCCAATTTGCATACATGAAAGCTGTCTATGTACATATCCGACTCAAGGATATGCTGTGAAGAAGGCAGCTCGCAAAACAATAGTGTAAGTTTCCACGTCCATATTTTATAAAATGGCTAGAGATGATTGCTGTGAACAATCTTTTAAATATGCTGATCTAACTAGTATGGATCTTTCCCATCTCATTCTTGTGGAAACAGCTCAAAGCTCAGTCAAGACAGAAATTAAAATTGTTCATAATACTTCAAATTCTACTTCTGTGAATACAACAACATCTTCCTACAAACTTTGTGGAGAGTTTCTTTAGTGGAAACAGCAATACCTATGCATTCTGTACCCCTCCCACCCCACCACACAGTCGTATGTGTGCACACATGCACACACATGATAATTAAAGCTTGGTGGAAATTAACTTTCTAGGCTCGGCGCCTGTGGCTCAACCAGCTAAGGCGCCAGCCACATACACCTAAGATGGTGGGTTCGAATCCCCAGCCCGGGCCTGCCAAACAACAATGATGGCTGCAACAAAAAAAATGGCCGGGCGTTGTGGCAGGCACCTGTGGTCCCAGCTACTTGGTAGGCGGAGGCAGGAGACTCGCTTGAGCCCAGGAGTTGGAGGTTACTGTGAGCTGTGATGCTATGGCACGCTACCCAGGGGGATAGCTTGAGGCTCCGTCTCAAAAAAAAAAAAAAAAAAGAAATTAACTTTCTATCCCCTTGTCATCACTGCTTGTAGCCATCAGAAAGTATTTATTATTTTTATACCTCCTGATCTCTCTTCTTGTCAGTATCTGTTCACAGTACTGAGTGTGTGTGTGTGTGTGTGTGTTCAGGGACACCTACTGGACAAACAACTATTTTTTGTATCATGTCCATCAACTCTACATTGTTACTTCTATTTTTCAGGTTAAAAAATAGTGAGGAATGTGAAGATGCTTGTCCTGATTCTAATGACCCTGCTCAATAGTTCATATGCCACTTTCTTGCTTTACTTTGACCTTTGTAGAGAAAAAATATATTTAAAACTTTACTATCACTCTTGTGTTTTACCCATTTCTCCAACTAAAATATGAGTTTTATGAAAACAGGTTTGTCTTTGTTTTTGTCATTATTGGATCCCCAGCCACTGGCCCCTGGCACACGCTCAATAAAAGTCTTTTCTGAAAAAATGACTAGTAGGGCTCTGTTCACAAGAACCTATTGCCCCTTTTCTCATCTAAACTTCTTCTAACTCCATGTGCTGACCAGAAACACAAAACACAAAGAGCTGGGCAGATGTCATTATTTGCAGAATGTAACCGCTTTCTGAACTGCCACAAGATGAAGGTCCCGAGAGTCACAGACCTGGCCTTCTCCGGAAACCAGACAGGAGTGAACTTAGAGCCCACGTGACTCATCCCAGCACTGTGTATTGGGAACCAAAGCCCCAGAAGAGGAAGTGGCATGCTAAAAGTCACATTGCAGGAAGCAGCAAAGCCAGGAAGAGCCGTTCTCTCTCTTAGTAGCTTTAAAATATTTTCAGTAATTTTATTCATGGAGTAACCTTTTTCTTTTCTGCAATTGGAAATAATGGACGAGAAAGTCTTTGGGAAAATGGAGGGAAATTCATTCTGAGTAGACTCTTACACATAGGAATGCCCAGCACCCAATTTATCCTGGAGGTAATGCGTATGACAGCCACACTTCCAATGCCTCTGCTTACGCAAGGAACACCTTCATGGACTTCATGTGAAGGCTAGAGAAACCCCTTAGTGCAAGGCAGGGAGAAAGAAGGTAGCAAAGAGATGGAGAATGCTGAGTTCTCACCCTGAATTTTTTCTCCAGGTACCACAGCAATAAAGATTATTTCTGAAGATGGCATAGTGCCTGTAGCTCAGTGGTTAGGGTGCCAGTCACATGCACTGGGGCTGGTGGGTTTGAACCTAGTCAGGCCTGCTAAACAACAATGACAACAACAACAAAAATGCCAGACGTTGTGGCAGTGCCTGTAGTCCCAGTTACTTGGTAGGCTGAGGCAAGAGGATAGCTTAAGCTCAAGAGTTTGAGGTTGCTGTGAGCTGGGACGCCATGGTACTCTACCAAGGGTGACTCTGGTGAGACTCTGTCTCAAAAAAAAAAATTATTTCTGAAGATAATAGAGGACAATTGTTTTCAAATGTATACAAGACGGTTAACTGAAAATAAGAAGGAATAGGCACACTATATTCATGAAGTTAAGAGATTAAGTGACTTTTGAGCCCTAACAAATAAGAATTAGGTGCATTAAGAGGCAATAGTAACAAGTAGCATCAAAATGCTGCCATTTACCATGTTCTGGATACTGTTGAAAGCACTCCATAAATATTAAAGCAATCACTCCTCATGATGACATTCTGGGGCTACTATGACTATTATCCCCACATAACAGATGAGAAAATGGAGGCATAGAGCAATTAAGAAACTGCCCAATTTAAATAGAGCTCAATTTCGAACCTGTACAATTTAATCTTGGGTTCTAGGCTGTTAACTGCAGCATGTGAATGAGGCAAGACCTTACTGAGTAAGGAAAAGACTGTGCAAAAACACAGAGGGCCTGGTGCATTTGAGGAATAGTGAGAAACACAGTGTGGCTGGAGTATGGTATGCTGTGGGTTGAGGAGGGAAGGGAGAGGTAGCCCAGAGTGTAAACATGCAGCCTATGCTAAGAATCACAGGCTATCCTGAGACCACCCCTTTGTACTTTCAATTAAATCAACATTTACTTCATATTCATTGAAATATTTCTGTGCAGTTACTGTAGTTACTATAGCGTCCTTTAAATGAGAACTATTGTTTTTGGAGAACTGCTATATCATATATATCAATTTTTAATGTACAATATGTAATGATATATGCAATTACTATAATTATTACATGTAATTATAATAATTGTAAGAATACATATAAACTACATATATTTCATAATAATTTACACTTAAAAGATTCACTTGATATTTCCCAAAGCTATATTCTCTCATACATACACACTTTTACACATACACAGAGCAAAAGAGCATGTTTATTGCAAATGTCAATTACGGTGTTAACTTATGCACTGCTATAACTATAGGAATCAGTGTATGTGTGTATATATATATATTTTTTTTTTTTACCTTAGTTTGGCTAGAAAGAGTTGTCTGCTGACTCAGACAATATGTCAGCCTCTAGAAAGTAAAATAAAGAAAATTAATCAAAGAGAGGAGGACATTTTAAAAGGTTGATTAACAGGTACAAAAATAGATAGATAGACCTAACATTTGCTGAATCAGTACAGTGACTATAATAAGAATAAGTAATATTAATAGTTTCAAAGTAGCTAGGAAAGAATAATTTCAACACTCCCAACATAAAGAAAAGATAAATATTTAAGGTGATGATTATTCCAGTTACCCTAATTTAATTATCATGCATATGAAGTATCAAAATATCACATGTACTCTGAAAATATGTACATCTATTATGTGTCAACAATAATTTTTAAATGAATTAAAGATAAGCACAATTTCCTTAGTCAACAGAATTCTATTACAACATATTTAAAATTCTAAAATTGTCCCATTTATGAGCCTTGTATTCTCTTCTCACAGAGTGGCCATGACTTTCAACACAACTCTCAGGGTGCATTAAATGAGGACATGAAAATGGCAACAGTGAGTCTCTGCTGCAACCAAAAATCTGATCTTAAAATAGTACAAATGGTTTTAAGTGAGCATTAGCCACATTATGTGTCCAAGGCCCAGACTAGATAAAAATCTCACATTACTTGAACAATAGGGTACCTCAAGCTGTACACTATCCAAGCCATCTGGAAGATCAGCCAAAGACTGTGGGAACCCTGTTGTGAGAAATCATAAAAATGTCAATTAGAGAAAGAGGATGTAGCATTTACTTCTAAATCCATATCATGAAAAAGATACAGAGGTTCTATCGAAACAATAAACCAAACACGTTTCTACTTACCACTAGCAAATCTGAGATTTGTACAAAATTAATTTAAAACAGCATGTCTTTTAATTTACCAGTTTTCAGTAAAAATACTAACCACTCAGGAAAAAGGGGGGATGAATACAAAGGTGAGAATTTAGCTTATGTTTTGATGGAATTTATGAGGATGGAATATTGGGAGATGATATCAACAAAATGTTTACATCAGAATCACTCTCGGAATTTTTTTTTTAAACTACTCACCACTATATGAAGAGGACACTCTTGGAATTTTAAGGTATACAAATACCTATCTCTCTGCTCCATCAGACTTTCCAGGGTGGGGCTCTGGGGAAGGCTGCTACCAGCATGCAGCCAGATGCAGCCAGACTGTGTCAGCAACTTTTATCTGACTTTAATCTACACCTCTTCTCATTTGCATATGATACAAGACTTGGAAGAACAGCTATACCATAGTAGAACAGCTATACAGAATTGATTGGAAAGTTCATGACTAGCAGGATGACATTAAATAGATAAGTATAAAACCATGACCTCAGATTTTTTAAGTTGTGGGACAAAGAATACATGGTTCATGAATTTAAAAAAAAAAAAGTGGTCTTTTGCTCCCTACCTTTTGCTCCCTACCTTCTCTCCAAGAGCCAAAAGAAAGTTAAGGCAACTGTACGCTAGATTCAAATAATAGCACCCAAACCTTGAAAGGTAATAGTCTGACTTGCAATGTAGGATATAAGGGAGAATTAAATCAACTAAGCATAGTTTTCTCTGGAAAGAGGAGAAGTAGGAAGTGTATGTTAACTGCCTTCAACCGTTGTGAGAACTGTCATGAGTATGAGATATTAGTTTTATTTTATTTTTTTTTTACTTTTAAGACAGAGCCTCAAGCTGTCTCCCTGGGAAGAGTGCTGTGGCATCACAGCTCACAGCAACCTCCAACTCCTGGGCTCAAGCCATTCTCCTGCCTCCACCTCCCAAGTAGCTGGGAATACAGGCACCCGACACAACGCACAGCTATTTTTTTGTTGCAGCCATCATTGTTGTTTGATGGGCCGGGCTGGATTTGAACCTGCCAGCTCAGGTGTGTGTGGCTGGTGCCTTAGCCACTTGAGCCACAGACACCGCCTAGCTGAGATATTAGTTTTAGTCTGTGTTTCCACAAAAATCTGAACTAGGACTACTGGTTAGAAGTGACATGTGCTCAGCTTTCAACTTAGTATAAAGAAGTTTTTGATGATTGGAATCATTCAGTAATGCAAAGTAATCCAAACCAATCCTACAAGGATTTATTGGCAGGTTCTATGTTATTATAATACAAAGGCAAAGACCATAGCAGCCCTACTCTCAATAACATAAAGTCAAACAAGAAAAAGAAGGAGGTAGATACAAATATATAGAAAGATAAGTGAAAGGTAATAACATATTTCCAAAAGTGGAATAAACAGGATTCCATAGGAGCCCAGAAGAGGCAGCAGCGGGCTGTCTTAGGCTGATAGTGAGTTGGAGGTCACTGAAAGTATTCAAATAGGCTTGGCTCAAGCGGCTAAGGCGTCAGCCACGTACACCTAGGGTGGCTGGTTCGAATCCAGCCACCAAACAACAATGACGCCAGGCTTTGTGGCGGGTACCTGTGGTCCCAGCTACTTGGGAGGCTGAAGCAGGAGACTCGCTTGAGCCCAGGAGTTGGAGGTTGCTGTGAGCTGTGATGCCAGGGCACTCTACCCAGGAGGACAGCTTGAGGCTCTGTCTCAAAAAAAAAAAAAAAAAAAGAAAGTACTCAAATAGAATCTGGAAGACTTTCTGCAGGGAAACCGAGCACAGAATTCCTGCAGTCCTTGAGAGGTTAAACCCAGATGACCTCAAGGTTCCTTGCAATGCCCAGGTTTTGTGATTATACTGCAGGACATGACAAAATGAACATACTGTCTGAAATGGGTTTTCGCTTTCAATGTATTTTCCAAGATTTTCTACTCCCCTAAAAATTTGAATGGAAACATCTAAACTTTTTAAATCGTTCATGTTTTCAACCTTAGCTGTTTTCCCATGGCACACTTCCCTGCATCCTACAGAGATGATAGTAACGAATAGTAACGAATTCCCGACACAGACCCTCACTCCACCGCTGGTTCCTGGCAGCCTCTCCAGATCTCTGAAGTTGCGGAAGCGCCGCCCGTACCCGGTCAGCACCTCGGACAGCGCCGCAGCCCTAGATGAGGCCTCCTTTGTGCTTTTTGGGATCCTGCCTCTGGAGCCCTTGGGAAAGGCTTTGAAAAGATTCCTTTCCCCGTGCGCGCTCCTCCCCAGCCCCTCTCCAACTGCCCATCAATTCTCAGTCTTCGTGGCTGTAAATTCAGTTTTACTGTTTCTGTTCTCGTCTCTTCAAAACCCAGGGAGTGCTAACGGTTAAAAAGTGTGACCTTCCCCCAACCCACGTTGAGGCATGCCTGCCTTTCACAGTTTCAGCGGCAGTACTCACGACGTCCCTGGGATAGAAGCAGTTTAAAGCCAGTCCCACAGGGGAAAGTATTCTTTGGTAAAAGGCCGCAGCATCTCCCTCTGTCCATCCTCTCTTAAAGGTTAGAACCAAATTCAAAGCCAGAAAATAAAAGAGTGGAAATGGGGGTAGAGGGGAAAGCTGGACTCCCTCCGGAATTCCCCTGGAAGGATAAAAATCATTCTCAGTCTTCCTTAGACAGGCGGTGGGGGGGGGGTCTGATGAGGGTCCCCTTACCTGAGGAGGGAATCTGTAGCATGCAGAAGCAGCAGATGACCAAGATGGAAGGGAACTGGGGAGGAAGATGCTTCATTTTTGGAGTCTGGTTTCTCTTTGCTGGCCACAGACGTGTGCAGCTATGACAGGGCCTGAGCATGTCCCCAGGTTACACAGGCAGAGGCAATGAGCAGCCCAGTGGAGAAGGTGCCTTTATTTGCAGCGCCCTGGAGCCCATTGGCTGACCACCAATCAGCTTCGCACAGGAGGACCCCGCTTCCTCATAAATGTCATGCTGGGCCCTTATTTATAGAATAATATTCTTCCGGGGTAGGCATTGTAGAGAGTCATCTTTTTCAAACTACCAATAAAAATAAAAAGTGAAGAGTCATAATTGTTATCCTATAATGGTTTGAGAAATATTTCTGACTCAAGAAAGGCTTTTTCTCTCTTTTTAAGAAAAAAAAAAAAAACAGACATACATCTATAAATTCTTGCATGATGAAGTCCTATTTCCCAAGAAGCTGTTTATTTTCCACCATTATCAAAGGCTGTTGTAGGCTTTGGTGCACCTGAGAAGAACAAAATTTGGAGTTTAGGATAGAACATTACAAGAAAGCAAAAGCTCAATTAGGGCTCTGTTTTTTTTGGGGGGGGGTTCTTGGTTGTTTTTTTGTTGTTGTTGTTTGTTTGTTTGTTTGTTTTGCCAGGGCTGGGTTTGAACCCACCACCTCTGGCATATGGGGCTGGAACCCTACCTCTTTAAGCCACAGGTGCTGCTCAGGGCTCTGATTTTGTTTTTAAATCATGCTTGGAAATTAGCTTCTTTATTATTTTTCTAGATTCACTTCCATGAGTAAGTTAAATATTCCAAATTAAGTCAGTGTTCAAAAAAGGCAATGTTGTTATTTAATAATAGTAATAAAATTATTCCATATGAGGCCAGACAATTCAGTTCATAACCTTGCCACTGTGCCCTTACATTGGTAGCATTGTACGAACAACTCAGTAAGTTTCATAATCTTGATGTATCAGTGTCTCACAGTTGTGTTCATGTCACTATGTGCCTGTGCCTTGGTGAGTAGAATTCACTATTGTTGTGTGTTTTTGTATGCTGTGGTGAGAATGTCAGAGCTTGAATTAGAGAAATTAACAAACATTCATAAATTCTTGTTGAACTTGTCAGGAGTGGAAGTAAAATCAGGAACATGTTAGTACAAGTTTATGGGGATAATGCCATGAAGAAAACAGCAGCATGAAAATGGATTAGACATTTTTCTGAGGGGAGAAAAAGTGTCACTAATGAAGAGAGGTCAGGGCAGCAGCCAGTAACAAGCAGAACTGATGAAAATATTGAAAAAATTCATCAAAATCATTAGCTGATTGTGAGAAGCATAGCAGGCCAAGTAAATATCAATAGAGAAACAGGAAAATCTTAACAAAAAATCTTGGCCAACAACTCCTGGCTCTTATATCACAACAATGCACCACCTCACCATTGGTGCCATTATCTATGAGGGAGTTTTTAGCCTGTAAACTAATAACTGTACTGGAACACTTTCCCTACTTACCTGATATGGCCCCCATTGGCTTTGTTCTTGGCCCAAAGATAAAGAGAATATTGAAAGAGATACATTTTGATGACATTCAGGACATGAAGGGTAATACAAAGACAGTTCTGATGGCTATTCCAGAAAAAAAAAATTGCAAAATTTATTTGAAGGGTGAACAAGACGGTGGCATTGGTGAATAGTTCCCCAAGGGTTGTACTTCAGAGGTGACTGAAGTAATATTCAGCAATGAAAGATGGAGGACTTTTTCTAAGATGAGTTCTCTAACTTAACTGTCAAACCTCCATGTACGGAGCTGCTATATGTTGGGATCTGTTTGGGGCATTTCACATAGGTTATTTCACATAATTCTCACAGAAACCACATTTCTTATGTGTTGTTATCCTAATTTTGTGAATGGGAAAACTGAGGCTAGGAGAGATTAAGGAATTTTCCCAAGGTCACCTAGCTATGAAGGGTAAGAGGAGAAATTGAAACCCAAAGGCTTCTGAAATTAGTCACACCTGTAGGAATGTAGGATTTTAGATTATAAGTTAATTTTGTTTTACAAAAGAGCTTCTCTGAGAGTAGAAATGGGACAGCATGAAGAAGGAGAAAGAATGAAGTCTTCTATTTCTTATAAAACAGATAATAGATATAGTATATATGAAATAAATATTTTTATTTTTTATTATGGTATCTTTAAGTTTTGCTTTACTAGGAGGTAACCAGCAACTGCCTGATGCTTATAGTGTGCCTCAAATACATTAATTCTTCACTTAAGTCATATTATATAATTTTTTAAATGATCGAATTATTTATTTATTTGTCACCCAGGCTGGAGTGCTGTGACACAGTCACACTTTACTATAACTTTGAACTTCTGGGCTGAAGTGATCATCCCACCTTGGCCTCCCAAAGTGCTAGGATTACAGGGAAGAGTCACTGGGCCCGACCTGACTCGGCTTTTCAAGAATAATTTTGGTTGGGAATTGCTCAGAAGGAACTCTTTATTTGGGACTCAAAATGTGGCATTTTGCCAAGAAATTTCCAGTTCATAACAGAGTGGGGATTATAAAATACTTTATAGCTATAATATTTTACCTGCCTTCCTCGGCCAGTAAGAAATAAAGATTTCTGTTTATTACAGCACATACCATTTCGGTTTAAGATGAAAAACCCAAAGTCATTAAATAACAGGCAGAGATTACACTGTTTATATTAAAATACACTCACTGCCTAACAGCAGGGCTTTCCTGAACAAAAGGAGAAAAATGAACATATACCTTTTATCTATAGGATATTGAACAGAATTACTTACAGAAATTTTAAGCACACAATACAAACATAACAGCAAAGGTTTACAGCAGTTTTCTTGCCAATCAACACGTGCTCTTTGAATATCTGCTCTGTGTCTACAAGCAAACTGGTGCTATGTACACAAACATACATTTTTCTTTTTTTTTTTTTTTATTTTATTTTTAAATTTTATTGAATGGTAACTATGTACATTAATGCACTTCTGGGGTACAGTATGCTGTTTCTATATACAGTTTGAAATACTTTTATCAAACTGGTTAACATAGCCTTCATGTCATTTTCTTAGTTATTATTTTAAAACGTTCACATTCTACTCTTAGAAAGAGTCACCTGTACCCTTGCAAGATAAACCTCAGAAGTGAACCCTCCAATCCCCCTCCCTCCACCCATCCTCCTCCCCTCCTCTTCCTCTCCCCTTTCCCCATATTCTTGGGCTAAAATTGGGTTATAGTTTTCCTATGAAAGCTATAAATTAGTTTCATAGTAAGGCTGAGTACATGGGATACTTTTTCTTCCTGACAATATTTTTGAGGCTCCTTGACAACTGCCCAACTAAAATTGATACTGGATTGTACATAATTTGCCTAATAAAATCTATCTAAATTGTCACATTTTTAAAAAGTTATTTCTAGCACCAACAACAGCTTAAAAGGAGAGTTTTCTTTTGTATGGCTAAATCACAGTAATTGGTTTTAAACTGAATGGCAAGGCACTGGTTATCAATTAAGCAATGGGAGTGATAAAAACACGGCACTTAGTTGCTTGTTTTCCAGCTTTTTCTTTCTTCCTGATACTCCGTATTTACTTCTATCAATCTAGTGATTAGAAAAACAAAGTTCTGGTGAATGATGAAAATGTTACACAAACAAGAGCTACGGAGTAAAGACGGGATCGTGCCAAGTAATGATGTTCTGTTCATTTCAATGTGTTTGTCAGCGAGTGCACATAGCAATTTTCATTATGAGCTTTAACTAGAAATAAATATGGACCCAAATTTAGGGAAAAGCCATTGCTTATTTCCTCTTCCCAGGAACCCCATTTGGCTGCATCTTCAATCTATGACTTCCACATTCTGTTGATACTGTCAGAGCCAGAAACCTACAGAGTAATTAGTTTAGGTTTTGTCTACACAGCACCAACATAAGCAATTGGAAACTGAAAAATTCAGCCAAATAATTGAGCTTTGTGTGCGGAGGTTCCTACATGACTTTAAATAGCCAGTTAGCTCTGTTTTGTACTGTAAAAGGGAAAATGCATTTGGACTAATTGGTTCTTTCATCACCATGTGGACCACATTATCAGTAATTGGCCCAGGAGAGTTAAATATGTTGGAGTGTTTCTTTGTGGTGAAATGAGAAAGAAAGGAGGGAGAGAATTGCTAAGTAACAAGGGAAAGGATTAGCAGAAGGTTAGCCGAGGAAGACCAGAGTGAGGTAGGCATGAAAGGATGAGGTGACAGACAGTCTATTTACGATCTACCATGTGTTACCCGCGCTGTCTGGGGTTCTGTACATTTTTATCTCCTCTCCACATTGCACCATTCTGTAGTGCAGAGGGTTTCAAACTTCAGCGTGTACCCCCGTACCCTGGGATGTTTGGGAAGACACAGTTCTCTGGGCCCGCTCCCAGTGTTTCTGATTCTGTAGATCCAGGGTAGGGCTCAAGGATTTGCATTTCTGGTAGGTTTCCAGGAGCTGCTGTTCTCAGGACTGCACTTTGAGAAGCAGTGACATGCAGAAAGCATTTAGATAGAGAAACTGGTGGCTGAGAGGCCATCTCCAAAGTCATACAGAGTAGGGAGTGGAGCTGAGATGGAAACTCATTCCTCTCTGATTCCATATTCCACACTTCTTCTCTAGGGACAAAGATTAATAGAGACCTGATAGCCGAAGCCAATCGGCATTTTGAACTCTGTTTTTATTCCTTTATGGCACAGACGCTGCTGACCCTGTTCCTGAAAGGATTACCTCTCTGGTTTTCTGTGAATGCCTTTTGTTTGCTTTTCACTCATTCTCCACTAGACCATTACATGCTGATGTTTCCCTGGGATCCATTCTTGACCTTGACCTCCTTGGAAGTCAGCAAAAAGAGTGCTTCCCATTGGGGAGGTGCCATTGGGCCTTGACCATTCTGTGAGATCACTCTTATTTTGGTAGGATGATACTCTTTTAACATAAAAACAGACGTGTTTTTTCTGGTATTGACTGAGGGACTGTCCCTTTTGAGAGCTATACGTGAGATACCCATTGCCTCATGTGTGCTGGCACAGAGGAGTCAGGGAAAAATAATCAAATTCTTGGCTTTGAATTTCAAAATCCAGAGTTAAGGTGTGAAATAATAATTTAAAAATTGGTTCGAACATTTACAGTGTTTATTTCTTGGTCTTTGCCTCATGAAGACAACATAAGTTTGTTGATGGCAGGAAGGAGAGAGGAGTGGGAAGGAGCACACAACTTGGGGAGCAGCTGGGATCCGCAAGGATCCCCTGGACTGGGTGGAGTCAGCACCCAGGGACCATCCATCTTCTGTTACAGTGGCCGCAGTTCAGGAAGTGAAGGGAAGTGTCAGTGGCCCAGATGTTAGGGCAGCACAGTGATGCCTTGAGGTAGTCGCTGAAATAATAAAAGAGAACAAGAGCAAGTAGACTTTCTTTTTTTTTTTTGAGACAGAGCCTCAAGCTGTCCCCCTGGGTAGAGTGCCATGGCATCACAGCTCACAGCAACCTCCAACTCCTGGGCTCAAGTGAGTCTCCTGCCTCAGCCTCCCCAGTAGCTGGGACCACAAGTGCCCGCCACAATGCCCGGCTATTTTTTGGTTGCAGCCATCATTGTTATTTGATGGGCCTGGGCTGGATTCAAACCCGCCACCTTAGGTGTATGTGGCTGGCGCCTTAGCCACTTGAGCCACAGGCGCTGAGCCTTAACATGGGAAATGCTTGAAATTGTGTAATGTTTAAGGCAAGTTAGATAAAAGTGTACAAATCACTTGAGAGCAGAATTACTTGGATGTTTTGCAACTGTTCCACTGGCAAAGAATGGATAGAGAAAATTTTGTCACAAATTTTATTGTCTAGTAATAGAAGTTTGACATTTTATATCTTTAATCATGAAAATTTTGAGATGTTGGTATTAAAATGATATGTAGAAATTAGAGAAAGGGAGAAAACCATTTACTTACGGTCAATGTAAAAGTTTATGTGGGAGGGCAAGATTTAAGGTTTTTGAAACAGTCTTACTTTCTTGTCCAGGTTGGCATGCACTGGCACTCCTGGGCTGAAGCTGTCTTCCTGCTTCTGTTTTCCTGTAGCTAGAACTATAGGTGTGCTTGGCTGGTTTGCTTGTTTGTTTGTTTGTTTTAAGAGAAAGTCCTTTGTTGCCTAGGCTGGACTTCTAACTCCTGGATTTCAAGCAATGATCTTCCTGCCTTGGCCTCCCAAAGTTTTAGGATTATAGATAAAAGCCATCACTTCTGGCTTAGGATTTATGTTTGTTGTGTTACAAAGTTCTTAGCAATTTCTTTTTTTTTTTTGGTAGAGACAGTCTCACTTATTGCCCTTGGTAGAATGCTGTGGTGTCACACACCTCACAGCAACCTCCAACTCCTGGGCTTAGGTGATTCTCTTGCCTCAGCCTCCCGAATAGCTAGGACTACAGGCACCCATTTGGCCAGGGCCAAATTTGAACCTGCCACCCTCTGCATATGGGGCCAGCATCCTACACACTGAGCCACAGGCGCCACCCACGATTTCTTTAATCTACATAGAACATTAAGCAGTGCTAAGAGCTGAAAGTAGAAAAGCAGAGGCCTGCCCCCAGGAGTTGGTATCCAGTTTTCTCAAAATCCTCAGACTCTCAAATTGGCTTAAGATAAAGCCCCAGCATCTTTAGACTGAAGTAAGAGGCCACTTGGTATAAAAGGCCTTTCCTAACCAGCCAGGCACTATGGCAGGCACCTATAGTGCCAGCTACTCAGGAGGCTGAGGCAAGAGGGTCACTTGAGCCCAGGTGTTTGAGGTTGCTGCGAGCTTTGATAACTGTATGGCACTCTACCATGGGACAAAGTGAGACTGTCTCAAAAAAAAAAAAAAAAAAAAAGAAAGGCCTTTCCTGACCTTGCATTATGGACAGTGTCTCCTCCACTTTCCGCCACATGTTCCCAAACTCCAAAACCTGCTTTATTTCTGTCTGGTGCATTTGTTACTGTCAGGTCTTACTGCTCACTGCTCTGTCCTGTCTGTGTCCACATTCCATGGGGAGAGAGGGAGCTCTGTACACTATGGACTCCCCAACACTCCAAACAGGGTCCGGTGTGCGGCAGGGGCACAGGTATTTATGAGGTGCACAGAAGTCCCTGACAGCAAACCTTAAAGATGTGCAGCACCTGAGAAATCTAGAAGTGATTTTCAAGGCAGTGATTAGAAATGGGGCCATTTGTGTGAAGAGATGCATTATGGTCTTACATGGCCAAAACCAGAATCACATAAATAACCTCCCACCCCCAGAGACAGGAATGTTAAATTACATCCTTATAAAATGTCCATGTCACCTTAAAAGTAGATTTTTTAGGCTGAGGCAGGAAGATCATTTGAAGCCAAGAGATTGGAGACCAGCCTGAATAAGAGCAAGACACTATCTACAAAAAACAGAAAAACTACCTGGGTATCATGGCTTATATCTGTAGTCCCAGCTACTCAGGAGGCTGAGGCAGGAGGGACCCCCTTGAGCCCAGGAGTTTGAGGATGCTGTGAGCTATGATATACCATGACACTACCCTAGCCTGGGCCACAGAGTGAGACCCTATCTCAAAAAGAAAACCCTTTTTCTAAAAGGATTGAAGTTGTTAGTAATTAAGTAGGGTAATTGCCAAGCAGTGCCAACACATGCAAGTGGCCCTCTGCTGTGCTGTGTCCCAGGCTTTCTCTGTTCTTCTTTCAGATAAAACTTCAAGAGTCTCCTGAGGACATGCCTGCAGGGCAGACGCCTCACACTGTGGTTCTCTTTGCTCACAATGACCTTGTTGACAAGGTTCAACCTGGGGATAGAGTGAACATCACAGGTGAGAACATGGTTGCAACATGCTGGGATGTCTGTCTTGCCTTCTGTGCCACTCCATGAGTTTGTTGGAATAGGTCTGGTTCTGCCTGTAGTCCGTGCCAGGCTAAGGGCATATCCCTGCTTTGACCACCATCTTTTCAGCTTAGTTCCTCAGCCTAGCTATATGAAATCCTCCACTTCTGGCTCGGCGCCTGTGGCTCAAATGGCTAAGGCGCCAGCCGCATACACCTAAGGTGGAGGGTTCGAATCTAGCCTGGACCTGCCAAACAACAATGACGGCTGCAACCAAAAAATAGCCAGGCATTGTGGTGGGCGCCTGTGGTCCCAGCTACTTGGGAGGCTGAGGCGGGAGACTCGCTTGAGCCCAGGAGTTGGAGGTTGCTGTGAGCTGTGAAGCCACAGCGCTCTACCCAGGGGGATAGCTTGAGGCTCTGTCTCAAAAAAAAAAAAAAAAGAAACCTTCCACTTCTTCCCAAAGTTGGATTGTCACTTACCTCCTGCTGTCTTGGTGCCCCGGAGCTATATGTCTTAAGTGGATGGTGCTGGTGTCAAGAGAGCAGTTTCTGACAAGACTGGTATTGGTGAGACTTGAACTATGCTAGCAGCTCAGGGAAGTATCACTCACTCACTCTGGAGTTTTAAATAATCCTCTGCTTCCCAAAGCTTCAGTTAAGGGTTAGAGTTTGCTCACTGTGGAGAGAATGAGTAGAGTGCCTTATTTCCCTACTTAGAGCTGAGGGTCAGGGATGGGAGATAGTCATGGCTCCAGGACCCAGAGCCTGCCCTCCTCTCCAGAGTGCCGCTTCCACATCCTCTCAGACCAGCTTGAAGGCAGGAGGAATTTCAGCTTGGGGGTGATAGCGGCATTGCTCTTCATGGATGGGCAGATGGGGATAGTCTGGAGCGGGACTGGGCAATCACCCATCTGTTCTGCTCTTGAGTGAAGCAGGCTTTCTCATCTTGCTGCTTCTCTAGTGTGAAGTCTACCGGTTACCACTAGGGATCATAACTTGTAAAAGGACATATAGTAATTAAAAACTTGAAGAAAGTAGTTTTGGGTTAATGAAATGAGCAGTACCAGTTCTGCCACCCTAAAACCTTGGATAAAAGTATTTGATTTGATATTTTAGTCTCCTCAACTGCACACAGTAATGTGATGATTTGTGTGAAAGCGGTTGTGGACAGGGGCCATGGAGTGCTGGGTAGGGGTGAATTGAGCTTTCCTGATGCATGTTTCCACCAGGCCACTTGCAGCATGATTGTCCGTGCTTAGTGTGTCTTGAAGTGGAGGGTAATCTAGTATGTATTCTAAGGACTTTGGTGTAAACTAGTTTTTATGTTTGTTTTTTTTTGTGGGACTTTTTAATTTTTTTTTTGTAGAGACGGGGTCTCACTCTGTTGCCCAGGTTGGTCTTGAACTCCTAGGTTCAAGTAGTCCTCTCATCTTGGCCTTCCAAAGTACCAGGATTAAAGGTGTGAGCCACTGCACCCAGCCATTTATGTTTTGAGCAAGAATTACATTGACCTATTAAATAAACAAAAGGACACTGGTCTGTCCAATCACATTGTGACATGTAGAAGGGAAATGTCAGGCTTTTTCCTCAAAAAGCAGCAGGAAACGGCTCCGCGCCTGTGGTTCAAGTGGCTAAGGTGCCAGCCACATACACCTAAGGTGGTGGGTTCAATTCCAGCCTAGGCCCACCAAAACAGTGATGGCTGCAACCAAAAAATAGCCGGGCGTTGTGGCGGGCGCCTGTGGTCCCAGCTACTTGGGAGGCGGAGGCAGGAGACTCGCTTGAGCCCAGGAGTTAGAAGTTGCTGTGAGCTATGATGCCAGAGCTCTCTACCCAGGGGGACAGCTTGAGGCTCCTGTCTCAAAAAAAAAAAAGAATGGAAGTCTCAGCTGGGTGGGGTGGCTCATGCCTATAATCATAGCACTCTGGGAGGCCAAGGCAGGTGGACTGCCTGAGCTCACTGGTTCAAGACCAACCTGAGCAA